>PNEQ01003109.1:43237-92958 GCA_003012365.1 Medauroidea extradentata | reverse complement strand
CTATGCCAATTTTGGTGGCTCTATCTCTTATATTTTCTAGTATTTTTCGAAAAATGTTTAAAAAATTATTTTTTTCAACGTGGCGTAGCTCCCTTAATATTTACCACAGAATAGTGTTGGTTTATATACCCCACCTTATTTTCCATAACGAATCCCCTCCCGGACTTTGGCACATGAATTCTGGTCCACCCTGTATATCCTCAGTCATTCCTATACCAATATTACTACATATTCGTGCTCTTGGTATTCTCAATGCCGCTTGGTTATGTTAAGAGAGCTGTACGTGTTTGTAAACCAAGGATATTGATGCAACATCTTATTACAATCACAGTTTCATATACCTATTTCATGCAGAAACAACACAGTGAAGTAATCTGGAGCTTAATTTGCGCTGCAAGTCAAATCGATGATTATTTAACCTTTAAAATGTTTTAGTACAAGTATTTCTTTGTTGTTTACATCACAAATGTGAGACTTCCTTCTTCCGTACACTGCACACAAATATTGACAATACTTATTTTTGCAAAAATTACTTTGCTTATTGTGTTTTTAAAGTACCCTTTAAATGAGGCTTCCAGATGTACCTCGTTCATCTCCTAGATATCTCTGATAACTAGTGATGCTAAATCCAATTTCGAAAATCCACTAAAAATTCGCATAACTGCCAAACTCCAATCAAATGAAAGACAATGAAAAATGTATGGGGGGGTGTATATTTAAATTGATGATTAAATAGAGAAAACCATTCATATTGATACAATTATCTAAATAGCTTAACTTTATAGTAAGAATAATGAATTGTGATTACTTAATTTTAGTGATAAAAGAAAAAAGTTGTCAGTTTTGGCACGTAAAAATTTTAGCTATTAAATAGCGTTTTACTGCAGCTCGATAAAAATCGTTATCTTTCCGTAAAAAAAAATACTTCTCGTTCCACCAAATGTTGTGAAAATTAAGTGAAGTTAGAAAAATAATACTGGCAACACGGTGCAAATCACGAAAAGTATCACCTCTCTTAAGTCACATATTTCTTTACCCACAAGTGCCGCTCTTATCGACTAAAAGACTTAACGGTCCTTACACAATTGTGAACATTAACTTTAAACTTTACATTCATTTTCTTAGTTTTACAAAATCGCTCATACATAATATTTTCAGAAAGTTAAAGTAAAGCATGATGAGTAACGATTTTACATCTTTATTTAAAAAGGAAGTATTGTATCGCATCAAGCAAAAAACAAATTACTAATGACTTTAGTAAAACCAAAATAAAAAAAAAGTGTGTTAGTATTGACGAAACATATCTTACACTTTAGAAACCTCACTAATGCTCGAATTAATGTTCTGTGATTGCCGATGGCATCCAAGAGATTCATGTTTCATTTTCAATTGAATCTAAGCATGGCTGATTCCTATAAATAAACACATCGCATAACAACGATCGAATCTCGTTTGATCTACAGTCTTAATGGTTCTCGGCTTTACGTTAAGAAAACGTAACGTTAAACAGACTTGAACTTTGTCTCTCTATTGGGCCAGTGTATATTGCACAATATGAAACAATATATTTAAAAGGTTGATACAAAGTAATGTTGTTTATTGCATATAAGTGGCAAAGCAAGTAGCAGGTATGAAGATAGCAGCGAGTCACAATGGTGTGTTGATATTCAAGTGCTGGTGCGGAGCAAGACATGACCTTGAACCCACACTATCTCAGGCTAAGAGCGGCCATCTTGGTCCGTCAGGTAAATAAGTAGCAGGACGAGTTTATCATGGCACTCGTCTACCTGAGCTACGCTTCTCCACTCACAGGTTGGTGACCAGCTTCACTTACTTCGTCCATAATTCACTGAGCAGGTGAGTGAGAGTGATCAGCGCTCAAGGTAAATATCACGAATCACTACTCATCGGGTACCGGCCAAACTATTGAATTATCGACGTATAGTTTATTGATGAAAAATGTTTTTAGTGACGTTCTAAGTAGTCCTATGTAATTTTTTTGTTAGGTTAGGTTTTTTAGGTTAATTTAGGTTAGTTTAAGTTAGCTTAGGTTAGTTTAAGTTATTTTTTGTTAGTTTAAGTTCGATTAGGTTAGGCTAAGTTAGGTTAGTTAAGGTTAGGTTAAATTAGGTTAGGTAACCTGACCTGACCTTAAGTTAGGTAAAGTTAGGTTACTTAACCTAACTTAGCCTAAACTAACATAATCTACCTTAAATTACCCTTAATTAATATAAACTAACCTAACAACCTAACCTAAAATATCCTAAAAAACCTAACCTAACAAAAAATGAATACGTAGGACTACTAAGAACCTCACTGGAAACATTTTTCATCAATGAACTATGTGTCTGAAATCAATAATTTGGCCGGTACACGATTAACAGTGATTCTTGATATTTACCGCGCTAAACTTTGAGCACTGGTGAGGTTGACACGAGGTGAGTATGAAGCAGCGCTAGAATGAAAAAGCCGACACAACGGCAATACCATGCACGATTTCCACAAGCGAAAATCCGGAGACCGACCCTGTTGGGAATCGAACCCGAATCACCTTGGTGGGAGGCGACTGGTCTGACCATTAGTCCACCGCAAGTCCAAAAGTAAAAAATTTTACAGTTTGTGATTTTTCAGTGAATAAAGTTTTAAAGTTCGTAGTACAAGCATTTACATTAAAACCCTCCAAGAAACGAAATATTTTCGTATTTGGTATATAACAAGAAAAAAATTGAACAAAATGTTATAAGACTTCAATAACAATTTTTTTTCAACTTTTTGACGCGTATATGTTGCCTAACATTACAGCTCACAACGGAATCAAGTGTGCTAAATTTTGGCGTATATGGTTCAACTGAAAGGCATTTTTCGGACTAAAATTAGCTCACAATGTTAAAAATAAAATGTCCTGTTTCCTACGATTGCACGATTATTATATCGACTTCCAAACACCTGTATAATTTTCAGAAATATTTATTCACCAATGTAAGATGTTGTTGGTTATTACATTTTAAATATGTAATTTTTGGCAATTTACCACGCTGTTGTTGTATTAATAGGCTTGATATAAGTCGTCACATTGAATTCGATTATGTTTCGCTTTTTTAATTGTCAGAAAATTTTTAAATCTGCGGTTACACATCAGATTCTATTTACCTTGTACAACAGTACAGACATTGCAATAGAGCTGGTTGTATGACTAGGCCGCAGTCAGTCCAGAAAATTACACATATAAGAAATGTTTCCTACACAGATAGCAGCGTAATTATTCGTTAACAGCTAAATCTCAATGTCTGGACTGTATAGAAACATAAATATAATTTGACGTGTAAGCGCAGATTTAACATTATTTTCATTAGGATTTCTATAGGAAATAAAAATATTTAATATTGCAACTGAAACAAAGATTTAACAAACCCCAAGTTTAGTATTTTAATTAATATATGAAAAGCAACATTTTGCATAAATTCATCACAGAAACTCTGCACTTAAAAGCATGGTAGGCATATTTACAGGAGGGATGTGGGGGTTAATGGCAAGCTGATCAACTGCCGCTTTGTTACTACGCTCAAGGACCTGAACTGGAGTGCATTCGATCCACGGCTCCGACCATCCTAATTTCGGTTTTTCCAAGGTTTCCCATAGTCGCTCCATTCGAATGCTGAGATGGTTGCTTAGCAAAGCCCGCGGCCGACTCCTCTCCCAGATCCTGTCATTGTAACAAGTTGTGTCACCGTCTCTAATTTCCTCGCTGTCGACGAGACGTAAAGACCAGACCAATTACGGTACATATTATTAGCGATAAGTTCTAGATATATACAACATTTTTAATGACTCGAACATGTGCAGAAAGGACGACAACAGAAAATAAGAACGACTGTTTATGTAAGGTACAAATTGTTTTACTCTGTCGTTTCAAACCTGTAAACCACGTCTACGGTTACAAACAGACCACAAGTTTGAGGTAAATATTGTAATCATAATGTTACGTTTTTATATTTGACTCTCCGCTCTTATTTTACTTAGTGATGGTGGAGTTATTTATGTAAAACTTACAGTTTATTATGATTTGTTTAAATGAGGGATTCTTTTAATATAAGTGAGACTCGCAGTCTAAATATCAGGTACGGCTTTAATTTAAAATATATACAACTATATAATTACATTTACGATGTTATTTACGGAGGGAGGCAAGAATAGTTAGAGGTATTTATGATAACTTATGAGCCACTCAATCTAGTTATGACAGTGATGCTGAGGCTGATGTAAGGAAACGTCCACGGAGATCGGCACGTCGTAGATCTGGACGTCGTGGTGCATCTTGGTAGTGAAGTGGTCCTGGCGACGATATGGGGCAGACAGACCTCGTAGGTAGCGTGACACGCCCCTTTATCGCGCCCTGTGTGGCAACTCGTACCGCTGTTGGAGTGGGGAGCTCTGCTTGCTGTAACTTATGTTTAATATTGTGGAATTCCTGGCTGGGTGGCCTGGTTACTGAGCGCTGTGTTAGAACCAGGGTTACATGGTTCATAACAATAAGCAATACTGCCACTATTACTATCGTAAACATAAGCAATAGTGTCACTTCATCGACTATTGAAAACGTAAGCAGTACTGCCACTATATCGACACTTCATTACCAACACACTTGAAAATATTTATGAATAATAAGCTGCGAGCTTAATTATTTAATTCAGAATCACGAGTGGAGAGTGCCTACAGGCGATAAGACAAACTATGACTTAAAACTATCTGATTCCTTTCAGGAACTTCTTATAATTAGGTGTTAGTGCCAGGGGTTTCTAATATTTAACTACTTTTTCTTTGAATTTCATTACTAAAATTAAAGTAAAAGCACATGCGTACCCAGTAATGAAATTCGAGTAAACTTATTACAAATTTTTAATTGTATTGCAAAATTTTAATAATTCAATTCTTGGTATTAAAATTATCATCTTTTAAATAATGTATCCTCCTACTGACACGTTTATCGCACTACCCATTAATAGAATATAATAAAAATAAAATATACTAAATATGTAAAAAATTATTTATACTGAACTTTTGAACGTTCTTAAGCGGTAGGGAAAATAAGCTGTAAAACGACCTGTTGAAACACTCACTTGTGGATAAAATCTGAACTACTCATCATCATTTGATGAGACTTGTTTGGCGATTATATATGTTATAAACGGATTATATTAATGCAAAACTAGTCAGTAGTATTACTTGTTTTCAAGTAAAAAATTAAAAACCGTATTTTGAAAAATAAGGGCTTGAAAGTGGTAATGGATATCTTTAAGTCTTATAAATATTTACATGATAATTTTCATGTCTCTATAATAACCGAATTTCAAAAACTCTCGCTTTTTTATTCCGGTTATTACAGAAACCCGGATATTATCACATTAAAATATTATTGAAATATTGCATGAGGATTATAGGTTAACTTTCAAGAACTCTCCTGTAATGATTCTGGTGACTAATTAATGAAATATTGAATTATTATTTGTGTCAAGCAGTTTATCAAGAACATATTCTATGCATTGTCGAAAAGAAAAATTTGATAATACGATACGATCAAATTTACTGTTTAAAAACTGAAAATACAATAAAACACTCCCCCTTAACATCATACTTTACCCCTCCTCTTCACTCCGCAGCTTGTCAATACTCGTCCCATAATCAGATCTCACAAACACTGAATACCTCGCTCTTGAGCACTGAAAAAGATATCTTCTCTTTTTCACATCCATGGCTGCAGGTGAGTTAAGCAAAGTACTTCCATTGAAAAATTTTACTGAAACAATTTGAACGTTGCGTGTTTCGTCCAGCGGCGAAAAATATAGGCCGATTATAATAAACACTAAGTTCAGTGCGTGATTGACCAGAATTTTTTCTCGTGTTAAAAAACCATATGCTCGGATCTATTACAATCTGGAGTGCCTACTTTGCTCGTGTTTCGTTCGAAACTATTCGTTACAAAATCCTGTATTATGCTTTTAATTCAGATTCTCATCTTTAAATAGTCGATACATCTCTATCTCCTGTTCTTAGCAGCGACTTCATCTAGTACCTGTTTAGGAAGTAAATTGTACAAAATGTAAGGAATATACTCATTTGTCATCGTTATTACATTATTTTACTAAAAAAGGCAATTTTATTCGACGTTTACTGGCTATAACTCATGTTTCAAATTCAAAACACCATTTTGAAAGCGGTTGTCTTACAAACAAATAACTATCATTTTTTAGTCATAGCTACCTAGTTTGTGGCAGTTATTTTTAAGAGTCGCTGCGTTGTATACGGTGTTAAGAATTCGTAAGAAAAGTGAAGTTAACAGTGGTCTGTGTCTACGATTAATATGTCCAGGAACGTCTGCAAGACCATTACCTTTATTTAGAAGCTACGTGGAGAAAAATATTGTTCTCGGTTGATACGTAATCTGTGAATAACATTTAATGTATAGTAGGTGTCCCTATTGCTCTTAGTATTGCATTCGTGATAGAATTTTGATTGTCCACTCACACAAAATTGAGCTGTTATAGTTCTGAATACTGAGCAGAAACATCAACCTTTCGAGTGATCTTTGACCTATTAATGTAATGTGAGTGTTTTATAAAATGAACTATTTTCTGGTACATACGTAATTGCAAACGAATGTTGCCAAGTTATAGAAAATTCATGATAAATCCAAAAAGTATTAGCCGTTATCAAGCGATTTTGGCAACGATAATAGTAGATGAATCCACAAAGAAAAACAAAACGAAAAGTAGACAGACAAATATACAGAAAACAAAACCAAGTGTGCGAAAAAAAAAGTCTACGACACTGGACAAGGACAACAACGACTGAGCAAAAAATAGAGAATGAAGTCGATGTTACGTAATAAGTTCGTCTACTTGAAGACAAAATATGCTTTCTGTGACTTAGCAACTTTCGCTTGCAATTGTGTACGTGGTTCAGTTAATATAACCTTCTGATTCTGTTTAGTAAATATGTTTTTTTTTAATTACGACATATTTGTAACGTTTCGTATCGGAATACTCCTTGACTACGGCTTGTTTTCTCAGGTACGGTGTTTGTTACGTTCGTCGCAATGTTACTATACTTGAGAGCATACAGAAGCTTCTGCTTGATTGTTGCAGGTGTCAGTAACTTCAGTACAAGATGTATCTGCTGAGCGTGGTCTTGCTTGCGCTTCTATGCACACTTGCTGCAACCCAGCTGAGAGATGGCGGGATGGAGAGGATACCACTCAAAGAGGATCCTAGTAAGCATTATATGGCTGTCACTCACATAACACTCACTTGTAAATCTTGTACCAAATGACGAATAGTTAACAAGTGAGCAGAATTCTTTTTACAGCAGTTTAAATGGAAAAAAGCAATGTGTTCCTTTATCACAGGTAATTTATGAACAAACAAAGGTGACTGGCAAACTGTGCACTTTATCAAAATAAAAAGTTTTTTCATGTACATCTGTGCACACACGATAATCTTCAGAACTGTCAAAAACAAATATATAACAATTGGACTGTTAGCTGAGTGCACTTTTGCACAAACCAAATTAGGCAGAGGAAAACCTAGCTTTTACATGGAAGCTGCTTTAAAATTAAATGCCAACATAACTGTCAAAAAGTGTAATGCTCAGTGTTGTCAGGTAGTACATGACAAAAAACCCTACTTAGGAAGTGAAAAATCCCTTTTCCCTTGAAAAAATCCCTACATTTACAATTTTTATTTAACTTACGTACTGTACGTGTTGTTCATAAACTTATATGAAATAAATTACCAACACAACATCAGGAAATGCAGATTTACTCATTTCTACAACATGATTCACGGAATTAAAATTTCTGCTATGTTCTACGTCGAAAACAAGTTTAAGCTCAGATATTATTTGTATTCACACTTCTATCTGCATCGACTTTCCTAGATAACAGTGATGTGATTTTCTAAACATGTTTAATTTTAAGTATAATTTTTTATGGATTTTCAAGTTCACTCTTTCCCGTTATCAATTATTGTGAGGGGGATTGGATGATTTAGGAGCAGACTGGAGGACTTGTGCTATGGGGATGAAAAGAGTCTACTTGCCACTGGGTGTTAGCCCAATTACAAGTGTAAAAATTATTATTAAATGTCTCCATTTTTTTTTCTTTATCAAACACCTCCCCACTTAATTCACGTTTCCCTTTTTGCATTGAAGGACTCTAGCAATCCTCACTTAAATGTTAGTCACACATGTGGATTGAAAATAAGTCACCTTATATTGGCCACAGGATACACTTAAGAAAAAATAAACATTGTAAATATGGGTTTACGCGAATCCTCGACACGCGTAACTGAATAATATAGGTGTTTATTACTATTCGACCATTAAGTTTATGTTTATATCTATGGCGTCATATGTAATATAAGAAAAGACGGTACAAGAGACAAGTAATATTGGGTAAGGTAACGAAACAGTTACTGAGAAAAGAAAGTAGAAAGAAATTGTGTAAGAACGGAAAATGAAATAATGTTTAACTAAGTTTTATGTAACACAGTTAGTAATACTGGGAAAAAAAATTCAAGAGTTCTGAAAAATCCTTACATTTCTTTAGATTTCAACGAAAAATCCCTTAATCCCTTTTCAAGTGAAAATACCCTACAACGAGGGATTAATCCCTACATCTGACAACACTGGTAATGCTTACTACTACATGAGAATTACTAGTACATGAGACAGACTACAGTAATTATTGTACTACTGTGGTAGGCATGACTCTTCTGTTACGATATTGTTGAGATCTGTGACTATCTGGCGAGCGGTGTAAGAAGATACAGTGGAGGGAATACTAAGGGACCTCCGTGTGCACTGTACAGCTCGTGTTACCTTTTGTGACGCCGCAGCAGCACCTGCACGCCACGACCATCGTGCGAGCAGCGTAAGCTGATACAACGGCGGTAGGATTAAAGGGAATTGACGTTCACTGTACGGGTCATGTCACCCCTTGCGATACGCCGCAGCAGCCACTTGTATGCCTATCTGCGGTTTCGTAAAGAACTCGGATAGCAGTAGAAGTCATGTCCTAGAATTTTCTTGTTTGTGCACTCTTCTGCTGGATGGTGCTTTGACCATGATGCGACATGCTTCTAGGAGCTTCGGGATAAATATTTGCCGCGAGACTCCTGAACTTTTGATTAAGAGTGTAAAAGAGAGCTGTACCAGACAGCAGAGTTTTTCCAAAAGGCATCTGGTGTGAACTGTGGTGATAGTGACAGGTTGCGAGAGTATTTAAGAGTGTTCAGCGAGATTGTTTACGGGAAGGAGTAGTGTGACGAGGGAGATCCTGGGCTTCAAAAGGACCCTCAGTGTGTCCCTGCCTAGGAAATTCGGTCCACCATTTATGAGTGGCCAGAGAAACATTTCATGTGCAGGGAACTTGTATAGAGGACTGATATTTCATTATTTAGATTTTATAACCTTTATGTATATAGCAATTACCTGTTTTGATTGCATTAACTTATAACATCCCAAATAGCAAACATCAACTGGCACACTTGCGCAAACCAGATCGTGATAAGCAGCCCACAGGCAGTAAACATTCGGAATGCACCCGTGGCCACATGTGGCATAAATCATGCATAATGACATCAACCCACACGTTAACCACAAGCATTCTTATTATACTCAGATGCCTGTGGGTAATGCTAAGTCTGCTTGTGGACCGTATACTGAAATATGTCAGTATTTATAAACTAAGTTGCCCACATTAAAATTATTTCAGTGGAACTACGAACATATTTACTGACATGGCCTGGTAAGCAACCACTCCAGCAAAAGTAGACCATCATACTAGCGAACGTTGGCCGTTTCTGCTAACAGCTGGCCAACTGAAAAATGGTCATATTTGCTAGTAGGGATACTAGAAACGTTTTATTTAAGGCCATGATCTCTCGTTTATTCCAGACATTTGCCAATAACTCAAAAAGTTTTTAACCGAGTGCTTTGAAAAAATTTGAGGCAGTGTACAGTCATACGATACACAATTTTACCAGAGCGTTTTTTTTTTTTAATAATGTACCGTTTGAGAGCAAAAAATTATTTTGCCTCATTTTGGCTTATTTTCACAACAAAATGTGTACTACTTCGGGGGAAAAAATCTAAATATCAGTTTGATGTATTGCAACAGAAAAATTCATATGCAAACCTTGATATATAAGTGTTAAAACTGTCAAAGAAATATTTGATATATGCATTAATTTTCGTTACAAAAAATATTTTCGAAACCACTGCTAAACAAGGGAGCTAGGTGTCATATCGACATTTTTTCAGTGTATGTAGTATTAAAGAATTAAGTTTGCATAGTTTATTTAATTTAATTAAAGACCTCCATCCCTCAGCATACTTTGGTCGATCTTGCAGCAATATAAACAACATTCCAGCATGGTTATTGGTATTGTCTTAAATATTCCCATTACAATTAGTTCTGTAAAAGGAGCAAAAAGCGTCTATGTTTTACAGAACATATTGTTATTTCTGAATAACAGATAGCTGAATGAACCGACAACCAAACTGTACTGTTGTCTTTATTTTAACAGTATTGCAACCATAATAATAATGTTATGTCTGTGCGTATGGAAAGGTTTCTGGGAACTTCAATTGATTTTTGTCTAACAAAGCTGTTTATTTCCGTTAGTACCCGTGTTTGGAGAAAGATTTCGTATTTAAATGGCTGACAAATGATTTCAATGAACTTAAGTTAAGACTTTCAACCATTCAACCTAAGTACCTGTTTGAAGACATGGTGAAAGCAACTGAATAAAAATGCATTGCGTTCTTGTTAGAACATTTCGAAAATAGTTTCTTTTTTTACTCAATGATTCTCTAAGAGTTTTGGCGTATGCCTTGAATCTCTGAAGTGTCATGAATACACATGCCTAAAACGCTGTCCATACACCAAATGTATTATTTATGTGTGCTAGAAATAACGTTATCCACGCTCTTAACACACGTATATGTCTATTTGGAAATGTTCCGAGCAACTGAAGAACTTGTGTGTGTGCAGGATATCCTGGAAAGTGCGTATTCCAGAACGTGCCACATGATGTCGGCTCTGGTTGGTCCGCGGAAGGGTGCAAGCATGGAAGTTGCGACAAGAACGCAGATGGAACCTACCTAGTCACTTTAGCTGGGTAACAACTATTTCTAGTTCTAATTTGATAGACTTTCTGAAAGAATCATTCATTCAACAGAATCATATGTTTTATTACTAGTATGGTGATGCTTCTTGTCGTTAAATGTGTTTCAATCGACAAATTTCAACTGAACCATTTTTACTTTATGTACGCCATTGTGATTGAATGTTACCGTGTTTCACAAGAACACCACAGTAAAACTAAAAGCTATATAAGGAAACCCGGAATCAGCTATTGTCAATGACTATTCCGGAAAGGACTGTAATCGTAACCCGAAATACGACACGGAAAAATGCATAACAAATAAAAAAAATCAACACAAATTAATTCCATAACGGAATCACAGAATAAATAATGCTAACAGAAGCGACAAGGAAAGCTTTCTCATTGTTGCTACCGTACCTTGAAATGGTAAACGAGGTAATTCGAGGCACATCATCAGATAATAACTAACTATATTAGAAGCGACATAATGGCTCTTTTTACCCATTGTTATTGTACCAGCTCTCGGGGCGAACATGTAAATAAACAAAGCCATGTAGATTTGGAGACACTGGTTTAAACCAACACTTATGTTTTAAGAAATACTATGATTTGGTTGTATCTTAATTATATAGTAATATATGGCAAAAGTGGCATTACTTACGTGTTAATTTCTTTAAAGATTATTAAATAGGACCTACTAAAATTCATACTTACCGAACATCAACGAACTCCGACACCAAGGGAATCCAAAGAGAAAACGAATACGATAAAAACTATGTTCTGTCGCTTCTGTTACTACCACGGTCGTAGAAGAACAGGTCTGGACACTCGCCTATCTACCAATGTATTTTGCTTGACCCCCTTGTTGTTTGGCTGTAGTTCGTCAAGTTACCGAGAATGTTGTGTTTTATTGGCGCTTCTGTTAGGGCGGTCGGACTCAAACTCCGCCCACTTTTTTTTCCATTGTTAAATTTATAAAGTAAATAAAGATTGTTGGAACCTTCTCTTAAATTTGTGAGCGAAGGAAGAATTTTATAAATTGATAGAAAATACGTTTTGATAAATTGTTTATCTTAGTGGAAAGGAAGTGGGCGGAGTTTGAGTCCGACCACCCTAACTGAAGCGCCAATAAAACACAATATTCTCGGTAACTTGGTGAACTGCAGCCAAACAACAAGGGGATCAAGTTTCCAGGCGAGTGTCCGGACCTGTTCTTCTACGGCCGTGGTTACTACTTATTTATTCTGTGACGGAATGGTGTTGTTTGAAGAAATAAGACACAAAAAACAACAAAATAACAATCGCTCGCATTGGCGTCAGTACAGACAAAAGGGTTCAGTTAATGATACTAACCCATTTCAGGAATCGTTCAATGATGAAAACAAATTTTGTAAATCGTACATGTAAAATATACAACTAGTGAGATATTTTAAATTGCTAGAATTTAGTACATAAATTTTAATCGAGCCCATTAATTTGAAGTAAAATATTTATTAAGTCAACATAGGAAAATAAAATATTGGGAACCCTAGAGAACAGTATTCCTAGCTTTCAGAGAAAACATTACGCTGGAAAAATTAATTTTTGTTGTAGGTGCCAAAATCTTTAACAATGATGCTGAAACTAGAGATTGCACTAAAGAAATTAGTTATCTTCCTAGACTATTCGCTTGTAAAAATTGAACAAAGGACTACCTAAGCGTATTACTCATACTTTCAGATGCGGCAAGATCAATGTTGGAGACGGCTGTACTCTAGTCAGTAACAGCGCGCTGTCTTATCCGGACTGCTGCCCCAAGCCACACTGCAACTGGCCGTTGTAACCTGAAGAAGAAATAGTGACAGTAGAATTTCGCGAATTCGATTACCTACATGTTTGAATCCATTGTTCTATGCATACTCACGCCCCGTCTATTCGTTCATTGCCTGTTGTTCCACTGAGTAGCAGCTAGCTGACAAATAGTCATTGCTTGAATATGTATAGGAAATTTGATTCTGACATGCAGGTCATTGTCCCTAAGAAGAAACCATCATTATAATTAGAGACGCTGGAAAATCGCGAAAATGTTTAAAATAGTCCCCAATAAACTGTAGTATATTAACCGTGTCACGTGTGAACAATTTTGAGACAAATCACAAACGCTGTGTGTCCAAGCTGTACAGTTCTAACTGGGTTTGTTGAAGAGAGAAACAATGCTTCAAATAACCATAGCCAATGTCGATACGAAATATTCAGTGTTATATACATCACGTTGGAGCCTAGACAATAGTCAACTATTCACGCGATTTTCCAGTGTCTCTAATTATAATGTATGTGCTTCGCACAAAAATTGTTACATTTTCTATGTACTGTTTGTAATAACGTGAGCGTTGCTTTCAAGTTTTCTTTCAGCTTTTATGAATTCAGCTTTACTATTTTCTATATGAAAACTACCATGAAACTAAAAACCAGAGTAAACGTTTCACCACACTGAAAACTAATAACCTTTGGTCCGAATAAAATACAGTTTTCGGTTATTGCAACTGCTGAAGAGTGTTTAGTTGAATGTGAACAGCCTATATCGCCGTGCTTCCTGAGTTCGTGGGGAAGAGAGCAGAGACGTTTTTTCCCACTAAAAATGTCATTTGAATACTGTAAATATTTTTATACTCAACAAACAATTTTTGAATACATATATTAACAATGTTCTTCTAATATTTCCACCCGACTTAATACTTCATGACAACCACTTCCGTTCTTAGAGGCCTCGGGCAATTTACAAAAAAAAAAAAAAAAACTCTCCGAGTGGCAGATACATCGCCTTCTTGCCTGAAAGAAAGATGTTGTATGAAATCACGTAGCTGTCTGGGATGTTCGTATGCCTCCCCACTTAGTCGTTCAAATTCAGTACACATTCTGTGTCAAGCAGCCACTTTTTTTTTCTCCTTCAAATGCTACTTCCAAGAGTGGCGGCCTTTTTAATGTGTAGGTCACTGCATTATTTCTACGGAGCTATTCGACCAATTTAAACAAAGTCCCACACTTTTATAGTTTATTACTTAAATATCGAATATGCAATGGTTCATTCCCAAAGATAGCACAACATGAATAAATAAGTGTTTCATGGTATAAATTCTGAAATTATTGTTTCCATTGAAACCAACTTATATAATGTGACACATCATAAACGAATGGTTGATTTCTGATGGATTATTACACTTGAGTCTGCCATTTTGGACGACAGCAGTTCATATCTAGTTAAAAATTAATGAATGCATGTTCGTTTGAAATGTAACGCATACGATCCTATATCATTCGTCTGATCTCAATTAAACTTTTATGAGTTGCTTTGCGAGTGTCCGCAAAGGTTTCTGCCCAGGGGCGTCATTTCAGGTTTTCCGGCAACAGTGACCATGTTGCATCTTTTTTTATTAATTAAGCATGTATAAATTAAATACTTTAATAATAAAACTTCAGATTTTATGTGCTTAAGTCGGCATTATTTAAATTGAAAAATACAAAAAATATATTTATACACATAAAATTCTAAATCCAGGGGGGCATTTGTCCCCCCCCCCCCCTTGTGACCCCAAATGACGCCTGTGTTTCCGCAAAAAACATCTTGGCGCGGGTGGGGAAGGGGTAAGACTGGGTAGTCAGGACGGGGTACCCAAAAAATTTAGTGAAACAAAACTTTGGTGAGTTGCATACGCCCAAAAATGTTTCTTCTAAAATCTTATACTTGGCTGGGATGTATAAACAACTGAAGTTATTTTTTACAACGTAAATTGGGGTTATTTTGTCCATTTTCGGGGTTACTTTGACCATTGCAAATTTAAATTTTGTGGTCTTGTGCTAAATAAGTAGATAATTG
The DNA here is from genome assembly GCA_003012365.1 of Medauroidea extradentata. NCBI lineage: Eukaryota > Metazoa > Arthropoda > Insecta > Phasmatodea > Phasmatidae > Medauroidea > Medauroidea extradentata. The sequence goes on along the minus strand of PNEQ01003109.1, from coordinate 77,940 downwards.
GAACCTAGTATTAAAAAGAATTTTTTATACATATAGTTAAACTTCAAAAACTGTCTTTAGTAAACAACATAAAGACCACGATTAAGGTGGACGAAATTACCCCACAAGGTCAAAGTAACCCCGGTTTACGGTACGCCATTGCTAACGAGTATTAGTGATTCACAGACAGCCCACAGTTTATCTTTTTTGTTCGTTTTGCTTTTACATACCAACTATATTCCTATTTGTGAATTTATTTGTACGTTTCTTGACTGTAGCCGATTCTGGTCTCCTGAGGGTGGAGATTAAATATCGCCTTTTATGGGTGGAACGCAAAATTTGTACCTGCATTCCGTCTGCTTGCGCTGCCTTGGAATTATATACTCATGTAATGCCTGCAAATAGCAGGTGGCGATATTTAATCGGCCTCCTGGGTTTGTTCATAAGTTTTTGGTGATCATTTTACAGTGGTTAGTTCTTTAACGTACCTGTGAGTTTTATGCGAATCAGCAACATTCGCTGATGGCGTATAACATAAAAAATAATAATTTTTGTTCAGTTGGTGAAATAAGTAGACTCAAAAGTAATGCTCGTAACCTCTGGTTTTATTCGTATTCAATAATTAATTCTGGAGAGCTTTCATCTGGCCAAGGCAAACGTTCTACATCCTTCTCGTCCAGCATGCAATCCACCAACCAAGTTCTGTGTGGACGAGTATTATCATCACCCGTGAAACAGAACGATACGTCAAAGGCATCAGTATTATGCATCTCTCTCCAGCTGGTTTTATCTGATCAACTGATTAGTTTTTACCTATCTCCTAATAGCTTTGAGCAGTTTACTTTGGGATGGCAGTAATACGTCAATATAATTTACCATGGCTAAACAAATATACTAATCAAATATTTAGTCCTCATTCTTACAGACATCAATTTATGTGACAATATTCAAAGTTACGAAACACTTTTATTTTATATTAATGCACTCAACAGTAACACAATGCTTTCATTAAACGCGTGACCCATTTATAATTTCCCAGCACGAAACAGAGATACGCTGCACTATTAAAGCTTTAAGGAAAAATTCAAACAAAGGAAAGAAAAGTTAAGTTCAAGGAAAACTGAGCCAGAAAAGGTAAGTCGCTACGCGCCGCAGGGTATCCTATACTTAATTATCTAAACTGGTTATACTTGTCCCGTTAAACCAGTTACAGCTCGGGGAAACACAATATAGTCGCGTGATTACCCGAGGCACGATGTGTGTATGACCTCGAGTCCAGTTGTAACTAAACTAGTTTTCCTTTATAGATCTACCGCCCAGTTGGTTTTACCTTGTAAGGTAGTTGCTTCGCGAATTTCGTTATAAAATAGAGTGGACCGCGGTGCTCGAACGATCAGATTGCTCGGCTCCCACCCAGGCGATCCGGGTTCGATACCCGGCGGGTTCACCCGGGGATTTTTCGCATGTGGTAAATGTGGTGCACATTGCCATTGGCCGGCGGGTTTACTCGGAGATCTCCCGTTTCCCCCGCCCTTCTCATTCCGTCACTTTTCCATTGTAAGGGGGGCCACAGTGGCCGAGTGGTCAGACCATTTACCTCCCACCAAGGCGATCCGGGCTTGATTCCGGCGGGATTGCGTGTGGGAATCGTGCTGGATGATGCCGTTGGTCGGCGGATTTGCTCGGGGATCTCCCGTTTCCCCCGCCCTTCTCATTCCTTCACTCTTCCATTGTAAGGGGGGCCACAGTGGCCGAGTGGTCAGACCATTTGCCTCCCACCAAGGCGATCCGGGCTCGATTCCGGCGGGATTGCGTGTGGGAATCGTGCTGGATGATGCCGTTGGTCGGCGGATTTGCTCAGGGACCTCCCGTTTCGCCCGCCCATTCATTCCGGCGCCGCTCCACACTCACGTCATGACACCCCAGACCGACGCTAAAGACCTCGATGTTAAGCGCTGACCAAAAATCTCTCATTCACTCCATTGTAGGGCTTCGCTTCATATCATTCATCAGGAAATGCATATGCCTACAGGCGTCAAGTCAAAAATCAGCACTCGTGGTGCGTTACCCTGCCCTAAGATACCCTCCCCATACGCTGTTTATCATTTGTCGCATAGAAGACGAAGGACTTCAAACAGCTGTAACCGTGCTGTTAAATCTGAATTAGAAATACACGACCGACTGAGCTAACACAATGCTAATACGTTGCACTTGCATTAGAAAGATGCCGTGTTTGATCTCCGGCTCTGGCCACTCTGAATTCGATTTTCCATTGTTTCCCGAAATCGTTCCAGGCAAATGTAAGTATGGTTTCTTACAACAGGCCTTGGCCGATTCCTCTACCAGTTCCTGTCCTCGTATAAATGTGCGGATAACCGTCCCTAATAGCCGCGCTGTCGACTAGACGTAAAAGCCCAACAAAAGACCCTAGAAAATAAAATCGCAGTAGAAACCAATAAATTATTTTTTTTTTTAAGTTTGAATCACTGAAACGTGTATAATATTTGTGCGTAAGATAACAGTTTCATATCAGATAAACAAACACTACTTCTATTATGCAGGCACTTTAAAGATAATAAACACTGTGATACCAGAGTTCCCAAGTCGAGTGGGTGATTAGACGTATTTATGTTTTTGGTGTAGCGCGAAATTTGCCTCTGTTTGCGTCGTAGAAGTAAAACACACACACAAATAGACGAAACAGGTCACGTGATAGTAAATATAGGGTGTAAGACGGCTGGAGAACTCCACATAGCAAATGCCTCTATGCAAGGATATTTGCTGTTTTCGAGTACGCCCAGTCGAAAAAAAAATTCCGTGAATTAATTTATAGTTACAAAAATGGCTAAAAGTACTAGGACTCATTTTACTTGCTCTGCATCTGTGCTGTGACGGTGAAAATAGCTGATAGTAAAAATAATTTGCAACCAGAATTTTCACAGTGCATTATGGTGACGATATAATTCCCGCGATATAAAAACTCTTTTCGTAAGTGACGTTTCATTGCGCTGCTGAAAGAGATGCGTAAATTTTGGTACGGATGTTAATATGCCGGTACACGACCTTATTTCATCCATGAGAATCATGAGTTATAACGGATTATTTTTGTGAAGATTAGTTTCATGTTCCTTTAAATGTGCCAGTTAAAATTCTCTTAACTGACACGAGGAAGAATGTAAAGCCCAGTATAGTTTTGGCATCTGTTAGAATATCATCAGAAAAATTGTTATCGATATTAGAAGAATTTGCTGTTTATCAGAACCAATTGACATTCGCTATGAAGGAAATCGCATAAAATAAAATAAAATATGCAAAACAAAAATTGTTTGCGGTCATAGCAAATTGTTGACCTGCAAGTTTTGTAATGTTGCTCCTCGGTAAATAATACAGGATTTCTCGAAGTCTTTAATGGGCAAATTACATCAAACTACCATTATTACACGAAGAAATTGCATTAATAATCCGTCAAAAGCGGACACTTTGACTGCAGGGTAACATTGACCGAATCGAGTTATTTATTTTGGGACAATTTAGTGAATAAACAAATATGTATGGTTAAGAATTTAAATCCTTAACTATGACCCATTCAGATAAAGTTTGCTATTTATTCACCAAATGGCATACAGTTAAATACTTTATTTTGAGTCGGTCAGTGTTACCTTGCAGTCAAAGTATCCACATTTGATGGTTCTTGTCAAAAGGATCATTCATAATCCACAAGAAAGCAACACTAAACAAAGATTGCTCGTAACAACCATAAATCTAAAAAAGTTCAAAATTACTTTAATAGTTGCGGTGAGCATATTAATTACTTGTAAGATTTCGGAAGTTCCTAATAGTTTTTCTACAAAAGAGAAATAAGGGCCTGGCAACTATCAAAGTAACTTATACTTAAAATAACTTTAGTACACTTTTAATAACTAATCGCTCAAATTATAGGCGTATTTTCTGTCTTATCATATTTTTAATCTACAGTACCTATCAAATAGTGGACGTATTCGCTAAAAATTGCCGCACCGAGAAAGCAAAACCTTGCAAAATTGTTTCAGCTATACTACAATTAAAACGCGAAAGTTGGCGACAATGGCACCTTGCAACGAAATAATACAGCCCCTACAGCGTCACACGGCACAAAATAAACGCAAACAACGAAAAGACCAAAATGTTTTCGATGTGGTTGCTTACTTTTACAGTCTGCTGACAATGCACGAAATGTAAGATTTCTTATTTTATCAACTTAATGAGCGATCACAGAAGAACTAAATTAGCAAGACGTTGTTAAAGAAAGAAAATTCCCTTGCATAAAATGTTATTTTAAATACATGTTTCAACGAAATTCTATGACTCACAATTAGGGAAAGAAAAAATTCGCGACTTCATGCTGTGTACACTTACTCTTGACCCGAACATTAGCCAATTAGCAGCAACTTATTGGAACAGTAGAAAACTAACCGAAATATGAAGCTTGAGTATGAATAATAGTACTGTGGATTCTAACATGCAGGTGAATATTTTCCTTTACCTATAGTACTGATGGCAAATTGTAAAGGTAATATTTAGAAATGATGTTTCATCGCAGGAAAACATGATTGTTTTTCAATGTTTGGATTTCAATGCACGTTCAACTTATGAAAAGATTAATGGCTTTCGCTTGAACTTTGAGCTGTTGCCATTTTTGACTGAGCCAATAAGAATTCCGAAATTGTAATATTTTATGCCTGTTATTGGTCAGCAGATAGCTACGCTGTGTCAGACGTAAATCAGCCAATCATTTATGTTGCAAGAAACTACAACGGTTTCAAGGGTACGTTGCGACAAAACATTTTCGCGATACACCATAAGTATCTATAGCAATTTGCAAAAAGCTATTTATTTCTACTATTAACCTGCAAAAACAGCTACATATTAAAAGTGAGGAACTACCACACTATAAAAGTAAAACTTTTTAACTACAGGCCAACGACTTTCTAATTTATCAGGTACGTCGTTACTCTTAAAAGGCTCGTATAAAGCAAAGTCATTACAGACGAACCTATAGATCAGGGGAATATAACGATAAAATGAAGCGATTAAGACCCGTAAAAACAAACCAACTCATCACTCCCCTTGAATGAATTTGAGAAAACCTTGGAAACCCTTAATAAGTAAGATCTGTTCGGGAATCGAATAGGGGTCTTATCGAATACGGGTCAAATTTTTTAATCACTGCGCAACCTCTTTCGGTTTCGTGTTATTAAAAAAGTTTATTTAATCTATCGCCACATTTTAAAACTGTTGAGTAAGTACACTCAAAGTGTCTACAGTATTACTCATGTTTGCAGTTGTATGCGGATTTTACAGTACCTGTCCATTCAAATGAGCAGAAACATTGGGAAATCACATCGTTATATCACAACAGGTTTTCAGGAAACTTACCGGTACTTCCCAGTGAAACTATTTAATGAGCTGCCACGCCAGGCTGCGAGGAACCAGTTCTTTCCTGTGGGATCATCTGGAGTACCTTCAACACCAAAATGTAATACTTTTCCAACCGAATTACGAATAAGATTCTTCTCTTTCATTAATAGGATGTACTTGATAAATTAAAGCTAAATAGAATCATTGAAGTGAAAAAGTCTACCTAGTAAGTTTAAAACTGGCAGTCTAGGGTACAATTTTTGTAACTTCAAGAGAAAACATTTTGCCAGTGTGATAACTGACCGATGAACTACAGAGAGTCCCAAACAATGTGTCCACTCTTAAACTAACAATACAACTAGTATTAATGAAAGTCAATGTAAGTTACATGTGTAATATCCATGTTTGAGTACATTTTTTTTTAATCACGTTCCTTTGAACTACACATTTAACATTTCGTTATGTTCGTTAACACCTGAGTATTTTGTTATTTCAAGTGCGGGTACATTATTAGGAGATACTGTATTAACGACGTCGAAATATCGTATAATTACTTGAGGTATAGGAGACTTTGCTAAAGTAATAAGTCATTCTGGAAGTATATTAGCTCACATAGTAAGCATAAAAAAATCTAAATTTGTTGTCCGCACTGACTTGAGTTAAAATTTGATATTTTTGTAAAATCTTTTTTGGGGCTTATTTATGCGTCGTAGTGTCTTGAGAGTACGTGGCTGCCACATGTTCAGCTCAATAATTCGTATGACGTGATGCGGAGCGAGCAGCTCGGGATAGAGAGGCAGAGAGAGATAGACAAACAGAGAGAGTGTGTGTATGTGTGTGTGACGTTTCATAAGAGTCTAGACATAAGGGAAAGCACCTCTTGTGAGGACGAAGTTCTAGACCTTGTGGACTGACCCACACTATGTGATGAAACTAGCTGGTGTTTCCCTACTGCATGCACTGATAAACACTGCGTGCTGACCCGTACTACAGTCGCGTGCAATGTATCAGGATGTTTGGGAACACGCACTGTTTAACTTCATCACTTGGTCAAATCTAAGTAAAAAAAAAAAAAAACAATTGGAAGAGTACATAAGGATCTCACAATATATACGAAAACGGCACGAAACTAAAAAAAAAAAAAAAAACACTGCATAGACTGCGCTTCCAGTGAAGTGAATAACAGTACCACCTTGTGTAAAATATCAATTTAACAAATTCGTTCTATTTTAGCTAAGAATTTTTACCTTTCAGACCAGTAAAATATGTACACTGTGCCCATCTATTAACACTGCTATGTTTATATTAGCAAGTTATGGAAAATAACAAACTCACTAAAATAAAAAAATAGCCTACTAAATGCTATGAAGTTGTGGAATTTACATAACATAATGTTAAACGAAATCAGATTTTCATTACACCACGCTTCGGACTAAAAAAATAAATAAATAAACAAAATAATTTAACCTGTGAACCAAGAACTTGCTCTCCTATGAGAAAAAGAACTCGTAAGATTTAAAGCGAAAAAAAAACGTGGGACGCATGCAATTGGTAGTATTAAGTAGTGGAATGTTAGTTACAATGGTGTACTACTCATGCATTAAATTATCTACTGAATGCGCCCGTTGTTTAGTTATCTGGATTTTTTCCATCTTTAAATAATTGTTTTTTCACAGCTTTTTTCTTCTTATGTTGTATTGTCATCCAATTCTTAGCTTAAAGTTAGACGTCTCTACCTCGTCAGGATGTTAGTTTAACGTGGTTTCTTAAAAATTAAAAATTCTGCAATACACACCACAATAGACTACAGTCTAACACACATTGTCAAGTGTCAGGCACAAAATTAGATATTCTATTTCATTATATCTAAGCCACAAGAAGATTTGATGAAAGACTCAGAAGAACACACTCTTCCACATATCAAAAACTGTTTTTTTTCTGTGGCACTGCTCAGGCTGAAACAAAAATATATAACTATTAGAGTGACACGTACTGACATCTATCCTGAAAGTTTACGTAAAGACCAGTAACAATGGACTGAGAAAACATTAAGTTATTGTTAAGCTCGGTGAAGAACCTTTTTATATTTTTATTATACTTTACAAATATAATACTTCCACGTCGCATTTAACTCTATACAATTCTCAATGCTGTAAATTAAAATAATATTGGCGTTCGCTATACTTTATGGGCAAATTATATTGCTCAAAGTTTTACTTGAAGAATTCATAACTTTAAAGACACATCATTCACGTACACGCTAGCAACCATACACTCAGTTCAGAGAAGCTATCAAACTGCATGTAGCGACGGAGCTGATACAATATTGCATAAAGTCATATGGCCTAAAATAGTTTTAAGCCAAATGCTTGTTAGGCCAAATGCCTTGTAGGTCTAGTGACTTTCAGGCCACATGACTTTTAGGGTATGTGACAACAATGTCATGCGATTTTATGCCAAGTGACTTTAAGGCCAATTTAGGCCAACTGAGGTTGAGGCCAAGTGAAGTTTAGACCAAACGGCTTTTAGGCCAAGTGATGCGATTCCGACGGAGCTGCTTATCGAGAGGAGGGAAAGATTTTCTGCATTACTTCTATACTTCCTCGGTCGATCACGGCACACACACACTCCCCCCGCCCCAAACCAGCACCATTAACACAATTCCCCTTGGAGAAGATAGGATTACGGGAGAAGTTTATTTTCGACTTGTTTGCACTTAGAGAGGTGTAATTCCGAAACTGTTAAGAGATATCTACTTGAAATTTGGTAGGCAATCTGTACTCTCACGTACCTTAAAATATATTTTGCAATTTTTTCGAAAATTTTGAAATTCAGCCCTAACACTTTTTTCAGAATGCTGTCAAATTCTTTCTATTCGTCACCAAATTTAGTTAATGGGTTGATAAGATAGAGCGTAAAAAGTAATTATTAGAGAAAATATTTCTTTCCATTTTTACGGGGGTCCAAATTTGAGGGACTGTAACTCTTGAACCGTTTAACCTACGAAGCTTCACTTTGAGTTGTAGAGACTGATCTAACACATTTTTATCCATACTTAGCGATTATTGATCAAACTACAAAAAAAGTTTCTTCGGCAGAAAATATTCCCTAAACATGTTCAGAAACACAATGTTTTTCTTCTTTTTTATCTTTAATAGTTACTTTGCATAAGTGTATCCGTTTACCTCCATATATCTTAAATAGTTTAAAAGTTATTAATTTGGTAAACTTTATTTTAATTTTCTGTGCTCCCAAGGCACCTAGGGCCGAAGACCCGAGAAACCAAATTGAAGAGGACCGAAAACACCCCTGTAACACCCCTTCAAATTAGTACGCGAGTATCACGGGCCTGGTACTCCCTGCTGTACATTAATCAGCAACTCTTATTTAGAAATACGCGTAATTCAATTATTCAATAATTTTGGACAGCAGGCGAAAAATTATTTAAAACTTTTTGTATACACTTGTAGGTGAACTACAGTATATTTTTTCCTTCGGATTGGAGTCGTCAGGACCGCCACACGTGATCACGGTTTTGAGGCCCGGCTTACTTGTGACTGGCTGATCTTTCAAAGTTACAAACAAGCTGTTGTTGCCAGTCGAGTCATGTTTCCAGCAAACTGTAATCTCTATTATTATGAGACGTGGACAGATTCCTGCGGTCCACGATTTCCTTCCTAGAGAAAACTACAACCATGACTTACAGCTGCTTCAAACTATATACATTTAATTTGCAAGGCGTGGTCATCGAATCACGGTATTTGTAAAGCCTCAAAAATGTAGTTAATTTCTTTTCCAAGAAGCAGCTTCTCAAATATGCAACAGTTTGTGCACAAAGTAAAGTACTTATTCACTGGTTTATTTAACCATTATTCATCTGAGAATTTAGGTTCTATCAGATATTGAGGAACAATATGTTGTTATATGACTGAATCAAGTTGTTCAGATAACGATTACTTAAAAGCAAAATTACATATATATATATATATATATATATATTTATTTATTTATTTATTTATTTATTTATTTATTTATTTATATCACTTAAGTCTAAGAAAATACAGCTCTAAGGATACCTAAAATCTTTGAAGTAATATTTTTTTTAATGACTTCATCAACAAACTTAATTAACAACCCAAAATATTTTCAGTTACAATTAATCAAAACCAAATAAATTATTTGTATAGGTTTTGTGAGTAACAAATAGCGTGCATAAATTATATTCAAAGGGCATCTTTATAGAGATTTGTATATCCTACGGCAGCGTGGTCTTAATTTTTTTTTCCCAAGACCACCAGAGCTAGGGAAAATCTGTGACATGGCCTTAACTTACGTACCCCCTGAGAAATCCACAATAACACGCCTTTCGTTTTCCTTTTGCTGATCACATGATGTAACAGCGAAAAACTGCTTGAACTAACTGCGCAGAGTGTCAGATGAGTAGAACTTGGAGTGTTTCATTAAGTGTAAGCGCTGTTTCGTCACTAAACCACAAGCTGCGGTTACGTAACTAAGCAGACGTAAACAGTGTGTTTCGTCTTCTTGCTATTGCCACAACATAGTGCCTTTATACTGTGTCAACACACAGCTGACACAGACACACACGAAACTATTTGAGTTTTAACTCCGTCAGAGGAAGCAGACGAAAAATTTCGAGAGTTAGATTTAAGGTACCTATACCGAATATGGCCCAGTTCTCAATATGGCCCACTAGTCGCCATTGTGTAATTATGGTTAGATCTATGTGGGATCAACACACACTAGTCTCCAGTATGAACATACACCATACATCAATATCTGTCTTATATCACCCATGTGTCATATTAGCAATATAATTAATAACTTAGGCGCGCATGATTTGTGAACCTTAAGTGGGCCATATTCGGTACAGGTACCTTAATTCGGGATAGTGATTTGAGTTAAACTAAAAAATACTATTTTCCTTGTAAGAAAGTACAGATAACGTAATACAATTTCTGTCGTTACCACACAATTTAGACTTAATGGTCTTAGTCTTCCTCAGCTGTAATGTATTAATTATATATATATATATATATATATATATATATATATATATATATATATATATATAATTTAGTTGGTTGCGGAAAGAGAATATACATATATACATACAAATAATATATTTACTTATGTAGTTCAATTTTCAAAAAACAGAAATTTTCATTCTAAATATCCGCTCATAAACACGATGATCCGAAGTGGCATCGCTAAGTTTTGCCTGACGACTTAATTGCTTAACTTAAAAAAAAATGTGTAGACGTCCTAGACGACCTCCTACACTGTAGAAGTTTTTCTGTACTTTTACAAAGAAAATTCTTGGACATCCTGTAGCCAAAGAAATTCCTTGTAAAACTACGATGGATGTTCTTGTAATAAAATTCATAGTACATATTAGTAAAATTACAATCTATAGCCTTGTATTTGTATTTACAATAAGGGAAAAATTTAATGTTAAAAGCCCCTTTTATTTTAATAAACAGGCAAAATTGTTTATGAAATAACTTTTGAATATATATGTTTTACATAAAATTACTATAAAAAAAAAAAAAAAAAGGTTGTGACCTCACGCAGATCCGAAACTCGCATCCCTGTATACAGTTCCTACGCATTTTATTCCTGGACCACCTTGACGTCCATGCTGCGCGGTCTTTAATACTTATATACTTTTAAAGTACAGTACATTTCAGTAATAACATTTTTTTTTTTAAATTTTGATGCATGCAATCAATTTTCAAATACACTTCATTCCAGAAAAATTCTTTCCAGGGAATGCGTTTTTTGTACAACAATGTAATTTTCGGCGAACCTGTGAATCTGGTAGACTACAAATATTCCGTAAATTTATTTCACAAAGAAACTCCTTGTAATTTTATAAACAAATAATTTTACAAGGAAAGTTCTTGTTCATTTACAAAAGTTTGTAACACTACAAAAATGCTTGGATGGTTTTACAAAGCAAATATTTGAACATTTGAAAGGATTTGTAAATTTACACAGAAAATCTCTGTAAATTTTACAAATGTTTTTAGAGTGTACTTAAGATGTTACTTGTTTTGAATTTATGAACATAAATAGAGTAAAAGGTTTAATCACTTCCGTATTAAACAAAGATCATCACAGTATGTATGCCTGAAGGTTTCTAACACCATTGAGTAAGGATAGTTGGTAACACTTATTTACCGTTAAAAGGTCTGAAGAACACAAACTTTTTTTCAGCTACATTACAAACACGTTTCTTATATGTTAACAAAAAAAATTTACAAGAAAATCCTTTGTACTCGTCTTACAATACCAAGGATAGTATTGCACAGAGTACCAAAAAAAATATTTACGACGTAAGCCGGAGTTACAATTATCCGTCTAGCCAGTCAGTCGACCGCCCGTCCGTCAGTCACGTGACCTTCAGCTTTCAGAAGCTTCCAATATTTCCGTCCGTCCGTCTGTTGAAAGCTTGGCAAGCTTCAACTATTGATGGGCGACGGATGAAAGCACAACCTTCTAACAATGGCGCTGATCGTTTCAACGGTTTCATTTTAATAAGAATAATGTGAGGTTTGTTTTATTGTATATTTTTTCTCGCATAGTACTGCAAAGTTATGACTTTAAAATACAACTGAGATAATTTTGGCATGAGGAAAACATTAAAATACTAACATAAATTATTTTATTTACGTAATTCTTACTCAAATTAAAACGCAAATAATTTTATTAGTAAATATTATGCTCGCAAAGTTTATGTTTGACGAAAAATAGCGGTTGCACTTATTAGCAGCTTTAGACTAATAAATAAATCCGTAAAAATAAGTAAACTGTTGAGGGGAATTTATTTACGTCCCACAGAAGTCTTCTGTTTGTACATTGGTAGCATTGCATATGGAAGAAATAACGACGGACAGATGACGGATAGTTTTAAATCGCTAGCTTTGTAGACGGACCGTCGACGTGTGGACCAGTGCAGACGGAATCGACGCCTGTAGGCGGAAATAATCTACCAGATTTGAGGTTAAGTCCGAAAGTAAAAAAGAAACACTGGTCGCAGGCACTGCCAATGTAGTTTTAAACTGTAAATGTTGTATTCCTTGATATGAAGATGATCGACACTGATCTCGTTGAAAGGTTAAAGGCTACGTACACTATGCTAAGGTTTAATTCTACTACATGTTAGAAAGAAAATGTATTTTCTTATGGGAGAATTTGGCACAGAGAAAATTTATACCTCTAGTTTCGCTGCTATCGCTATGGGACCAGAAAAATACGAAACTGTAGTAAAATTAAATTTAAATAAACATGTAAATGACAGAAGTCATCCAAATTTATTTTAAAGTGAAAACGAACCGATTTCGCGTTTAAATTGAACAACTTAATGTAACTTAAAATTCAGGGGAGTTGTGTGATTCGTCAGTTTGTACCAATTACCAATACCAACGGTCAATTGGCAGAAATGTTCCCTATGGCAAACATTTAACATTGATCTGGTTAGCCTATAGTAGAGTTAACCTTAGCGATACGTAAAACCTTTTGGGTTACATCCTTCCTTTTCTCAGAGGTCAACCAAATCACGCCACCATAATCGTCCAATCCGAATTGGCTTAATCTGTCGACGCCTAGTAACTGGAGCTACGAATTTGTGGCGATAATATTTTGCTTCATCGTCAGTGATCGGATGTTTGAACTCAGGGGCGTCATTTCAGGTTTTTCTAGGGGGGAGGGGCAAGATTTGGTTTTCCGGCGACAGTGACCTTGTTGCATCTTTTTTTATTAACTAAGCATGTACAAATTAGAAACTTTAATGATAAAACTTCACTTTTATGTGCTTAAGTAAAAATTATTTAAATTTAAAAATACAAAAAATATATTTATAAACTTAAAATTCTGAATCCACAGGGGGGGGGGGCATTTGCCCTCCCCTTGTGGCCCCAAATGACGCCCCTGTTGAACTCGCATTTGTCTTAGCATTCTGCTGGCAAATTACATCCACATGGAATCCCAATAACGTTATTCAGGTCGATGCAATCAAATGAGAGACGTATATGAGCAAAGACACGTTGCCAATAAACATGAAGCAGAGATGCCAATGTACACGTTAAAGAGTAAGAAAAGACAAGATGTCGAGCAGAAGACCGAAATACACAATCGTTCGATAAAATCAGAACTTCTCGTCATAATTCGATGAGACTTTTTTATTGACTAGATAATTTTACTAGCGGACGTCTGTTTATACAGCACCAGGTGATAGTATGCTTTGTTTTCGAGTAAAAAATCTAAAACTGTTTTAAGAAAAATAAGGCCCACAAAATCCCGTTAGAAATGGAATACTTTAATTTTATAGTTTTTAATGTGATAATATATAGGCCCCCAGAGTAACCGAATTAAAAAAAAAAATGCGTTTTGATTTGATATTTTTTTTATCCCTAAACCTATCGCGCAGTGATTTGTGGATGTTAAAATTATTTTCAAATCAAAACGCGAGTATTTTTTAATTCGGTTGTTGTAGAGGCCTGTATATTGTTACATTAAAAATTTTAAAAATTAAAGTTTTCTATTTTTGTGAATTTTGTAGCTTCTAGCCCATACTTTTCTAAAAACCGTTTTTAATTATTTACTCGAAAGCAAAGCATATCTACCATTTTGTGCTGTATAATCCGACGTCGGCTAATAATATATTTGCTCAGTAAAAAAGTCTCATCGAATTATGACGAGTTGTTAAGATTTTATTGACGATTGGGCATTTCAGTCATTCACTCGACATCTTGCCTTTCCATGCCCATAAAGGTATTGAGGTATTAGAACAAAATGGTGCAAAAGTCTTGTTAGAACAAACTCGTGATTCTACCAATAACACATAACACCTCTAAAAAAAATAATTCCTCCTTCTCTCAGCATTTCCAAATACTCATCTCTCTCTTCGCGATAGCGAAGAATACATTTATAACTACTGTACGAAACCTAGTAAATTATAGAACCTTCTAGATCTATTCTCCCATAATTATAAAATATATACTGTAATCTTGTAAACCAAACACGGGACAAAACTGACATCCTCTATCTGTTCGCTCATTGAATTTAACCCTGAAAAGAAGTGAACATAAACATAATGTTCAAAAGATAAGGAAATATGTAACCGCAATATAACAAAGTTGGTGCCTTGCGCGTGGAGTTGCTGAACCATATTTGAATGTGCCTGAGTCTGCTGTAACGATGCAGATTTTCCAGGTTGCAGGTATCCGGGGCCAGTAACGTAATTCGAGCCGATCTTCTAATACTTGAGGACTTTTTATTCCAACATGAATAAGTTTGCCACACGCCGCCCCCCCCCCCCCTCGTCCTGACAAACCGATCACGAACGTTGAGGATCACATTTTTTCCGTGAAGCTGTGGAACTCCCGCTGACAAGTCAATGAGTGTAGATGAGTATAGACTCGCCCATCATGGTCACTACGGCGTATGTGATGCGAAGCACGTTGCTGAGAGCCGCATCATCAGATCTCGCCAGTGTACGCAGGACTAGTCCACAGGCATCTGAAGGAAGGTTGGTACTACATAACATTACATTCTGCGGAGACGCGAGTAGTTGCAGCTTCTTACAATTGCTTATGATGTAATGGCTGTTTGTAGTAAACTGGACACTTTTGAAGATTTCCTTGTTTATAATAAGAATTAAAAATTCATTTTTACTGTGGTCTGAGGCGTTAAATTTATTGATTGCTAAAAATAACTTAATTATATAAAATACAAGTACGTTAATTTTAAATTATTTTATTTCGGTATTGTTGTATTCAAGTTGTAAAATACATAGAACTGTACACAGTAATACGCTGCCAACCATACTAACAGATAGGCGACTATTCGTAACGAGGAGTGTTTGACAATTTTATTGTATTTTCAGTTTTTGAGCCATAACTTTTATTCAAATTGTATTACCAAAATTTTCTCTTTGACGCAGTATAGGATATATTCTTGGTAAACTGATTGGCATAAATAATAATGGAATCTTTTGTAAATTTGCCGTGCAGAATCATTGCAGAAGAATACTTAAAAGTTAACATATAATTATCTTCGTCTATATGTCAAGTTAATGAAAAATAACATTATATATCATTCAATCAACTCTGTGCTTTGTCGAAGGGAAAATTTTGATAGTACAATTTTAATAAATTTATGGATCAAAAACTGAAAATATAGTAAAATTGTCTTTAACGCTCTCCCCCCTTAATGTTGAATTATATGTAGTAACGGCTAGTGATATGTTTCAAAGGTTATATTTTTAGAGCTCACTTTATCCTGAACGAACCATACGTACAGTACGAGCCTATTCTTATCCGCTGATTGATGAGCCGGAACACGCAAGTTGACGGTAGCAGGGTTATCGACGCTGACTCACGCATGAGCTGGGGATGTTTCCAGGAACACGTATATTCAACACGCACGCAGGTGGACGAGATGCGGACGTCCGGCCCAGCGGCGGGGCGGCGGCAGTGACTGGGAGGCTGTACGTGCAGAGGCAAGCCTGGGCTAGACGGCGAGGTCACCTTGGCAAGGTTGGCAGTCCTGACTCTGTGACGCCCGTCTTACGTACATATATGAGCGAGTTGCCACTCACCTCACCAGTCTGCAGCAGTGATCCAACCTGACAACATGATCGCCGTCACGTTACTGGTCGTCACAGGTAACCTACACTTAATTCTACTACAGGTTAGAAAGAAAATACGTTTTCTTATGGGAGAGCTTGGCACAGGGAACTTTTCTGCCACTAGTTTCGCTACAATCGCTAAGAGACCAGATAAATACGAAACCGTAGTAAAATTTAATTAAAATACTTGGAAATTGTAATAGTCATTCCATTAAATTTTAAAGTAAAAAAAAACAATTTCGCGTTTTAAATTATGAACTTAACGTAACTTAAAATTCAGGAAAACTTTGTGATTGGTCAGTTTGGTTCACTAGCGATACCAGCGCTCAAGTGGCAGAAATTTTCCCTGTGCCAAACTTATATAACACTGATCTTTCTAACCTGTAGTTGAATTAACCTTACCTACACTAAGGTTAACTCTACTATAGTTTAGAAATTAAACGTGTTTTCTTATGGGAGAGGTTTGATACAGAGAAATATTCTGCCCCTTCTGCTGCTATCGCTAAAGGATTTTGTTCCGCATAAAAATGTTCCATAACAATATACTTTTTAATGGTGATTGTGTATTAAATGTAGCGTGTATCAGTTGACAGTTCATAGAGCTATAACATGAATGATTTACTTTATTTTACAATGGTAAATAAAATGGTGAAGTAATATATATTCTACTTCTGTTTTCAAAATTCTTAGTAAAATTAAATTTAACAACGCTTGGGAAACAGAGATGTCATTTAAAGAGAAAAACAAACCAAATTCCCCTTTCAAGTTATCAACGCCATTAAATTCAAAATTCACGAAAGTTCTGTGATTGGTCACTTTATATCTCTTACCGATACCAGCTCTCAAGCGGCAGAAATTGTCCGTGTGCCAAATTCGAAACATAGATCTTTCCGACCACGTAGGCCTGCCATAACAAAGTGAGCACACATAATTATTCTACGCTAACACCGTCAGTCTGAAATTTCTGGTTTACCGAAGCTAATTTGCAAAAATAATCATAAACAGCAATCCTTGACTATGCCGTCTGCCATCGTACAAACTTTGAAAGAAGCATGTTACTTTCGTTTGTTCGTATATGCTTCCTCCATTATTCAGTGAGTTAGATTTGTGTGGTTCTCATTATTGTTCTATATTTTTTACAATTTTCTCACGTCTTATTTCGTTCTTGACTGGATTTTTTTGTTGCATACAACATTTGAAAAAGCCGCGGCGTTTGTGGCCGTCATGTGGTGCCTCAGCAACATGATTCTTAGACGTGTTGTGTTTTTAAATATAGAAGCACTGTTGTGTGTTTAATTTTAATAGATAAGGAAATTTCGAATGACCTGTACATATTCACGTTAAACAGACACGTGACCATCACCATTCATATGCAAGGCGAAGACTCTTGCTGTTTGACCTCTGACCGGCCGCGGCGGCCCAGTGGTCAGATCACTCGCCTGCCACCAAGGAGATCCGGGTTTGATCCTCGGCGGAGTCAGTCCCAGGGTTTTCACGCTCAGGAATCGTGCAAACGTCGCTGGTCAATGTGTTACCTCGGGGATCTACCATTTACACCTCCCCCTCCCCTCATTTCGGCACTTTTCCATTGTAGGGTCCATGTCATACTTCACGACAAGCAGATATATGTCTACTGGCTTCCAGTAGTAAGCCTGCATCCGGTGTGCAATAACCTGCCCTCAGATACCCTCCTCGCGTGATATGTATTTACTGTTTGCCCTCATAGGCATCAATGTACAGCCTGTCCACGATAAAGTGAGCACTGCTTACGAGGGCGTGGTACATAAGTCAACGCTAAAAGCATTAACTATGACTGTAGCTTTCTTGAAGCCAATTTGCGAAAACAAAATTTTTTCCAGTGTTACGAACTTCTGAGGTACAATCTGTGACGCCGGAACCTCGTGCATTTAACTGCGGCGCAAGAGATCACGCGTAACGAATGAGTAATTCTGGATAAATATTTACTCATAAAGTTGGCAGATACCAGTATGTAGGATTTCTCATTTAGTATTTTATTAATATTGGCTTCGAGAACAGCGTAGAAATCAATTGATGTTTACAGCATTTGTTTATCTACCACACACTCTTAAATTTTTCTTTCAGCCATTTTACATTCATCTTTAATTTTGGACCAGAAAACTTCGGTGGAACAAAAACCAGTGTAAACGTTTCAGCAATCACAAGACTTCAAATCTTCGACCCAAACAAAATAGGAGGATATCATAAGTGTTGGGAAGTGCTAAGTTTAAAGTGAACAGACTATAGGCACGTCAGTCGGTGTTTTTAATAAATTTCAAGGAACTATTCACATGCGTATTTTTTTTCGAAGGCTTATTTCAGAAATGTGTTCTGATAAACCTTCAGTAGGCCTGCTGCGCAGATGTCAACGTACTGTCAACCGGCAATAAACTACTTACACGATACACTCGCCTGTGACAAGTGACATGACACCTGCATCGAAGCGTTACCTGTCATCAATTACCTGCATGCGAGATCTGCGCACACTGGGACGCACATAGACAGGCTTTAGCAGTCCAAGTCCATTCTAGAACTACCCACAAACTACTACTTCACATTATTTATTGTATGTTCTTAAAAATAAAATCACTTTAGCAATATTCTAAACTTGGATCCGTGAGAAATGAACCAAGCTGGGGGAAATTCCAGTCGTTTTGATCAAAAGTTAGCAACTGAAGTTAGTGAAACTGTGTTGATTGATTTAGTGACTAAATAACATTAATTTCACTTGCCTGTTTATTGATTTTCAATGTGTTCTACAGCTTCATCAGCCAGAAACAGATTGTTAACTGGGATTTCAGTGATTAACATTTCACTTATTAAAGCAATTGGACGATACCAAACAAATTTAGTAATAATAGAATCCATAGAGCTAAGTGTATTTTTGACAATAGACTCAATTTTTTATCTATATTTAAAATGGTTGAACCAGTAAATGGTTTGTTTGGTGATTTCAGGATATTGTTTCCATGTTCACAGCAGATAATTCACGTTTACATTACAATAGTACTGCATCCCTGCATGTTTGAATAACATTGCACGTACCTACTCTAATAACAGCGTTCTGTTTGCTGTACTCATGTTGTTTCTCTGCACGACAAGTGTGTACTAATACTCCTTTGACAGTATTGTACTCGCAGCTGTAAGTTACGGAGTTATTTTTAACTGAGGCCTTTATCCGTATGTATGGATGTATGACTCATTTCTGCATGGAAACCACATTCATAAAAAGTAGGCTTCATTAGAGCAACACTGTTCATAGACGCACTGTAAAAAAAGTTAGTAATGTTACCCATCATATGTATGATAATATTCCCCAACCTTGAGAGGGAAATCTGATTTCCGAATATGTGTGGAAATTTCCGCAAGGTAGTGTATTCGCCACACAAACCACTCGGAAGTTTCGCTCGCACGTTATGTCAAATTGTCCTGGAGGGCTTGCGACAATATGTAATGAAACATTACATTACCAGTTGAATAACTTTCCTTGACACGTGTTGAGTAATTTTCCCTCACTTGTAGAGGTAATTAGCTTCCATTACATGTAGAGTAAATTCACCTCAAATTTTTTTTACAGTGCGTGATTAGTCTCATCCTGTTATTTAGATCTATGGCGTAGCTTTATCGGTGTTGTAAAAGGATCCATGCAGCGTGTCTTAAAACAAAACAAGATATCGCTTGAATATTGTGACTAATTATTTACGATTATGTGAATGGAGAGAGATTTACAAGTCTCCGTCCTTGTAATCTTACGTAGCAATAAAAACTAAAAGGGACATTTCTTTGCCGTAAAGTATAACCCCTTCATGCAATAAAATAGCCCTCGTTTGAACCCTGACATATCCAAGTATCCAAAAATCTTCCATAGAAACTATAGTGATGAAACATTTTCAAGTTTCAGCACCACATTGATAATAATAACAAACGAAGAGCAGGGTCTCTTTGTAAACCATGTATGCGAAATAGTTTCTTTGGCAAATAATGTTTCCGTCCTTGAAATAAAATGTCTCCACATCCTGTGTTAAATGGTATATAGTTTAAAGTTAATTTGCAAAGAATATGCGCTATCTAAAATCGTTATGAGTCAGAACGAATACATTAATTTTATTGGGTGGCAATTAATAAAAGTAATTCTAAAATGGGCTTTCAATTTGTTTTGTCATTAAAGTGAACTTGAAAATGGATTAAAAAATTTAATTGCTCTTGATATAACTAAGAAACTACTGTGTTTCGTATTTTTTTTTTACATACAATCAAAGAGTTTTATTTCTTAATATCAAGTGTGCTTTGTAATTTTTAAAACGAAATTTAAACGTCAATTTTTTTTAGGACAGCATAATTTCAAATACATTATATTCACTAAATTGACCAATTTAAATCACTTTTTCTACTTCTCATTAGCTATCACTACGGTAAATGAACGCAATCCATTCCAGTTCATTCTATATTATTACAACAATGCGAAAGTGCCTTAACACAGAAAAGTATCAAGCTATCTTTTATCATCCGCATCTCAGATATTATTCAAAGTTTAATTTCGAATGCCCACTCATACAGCATGCGTTAGATTCTGAGGTGAGGTAGTAATTTATAACGAACACTTCACTAACTAAGAAGTGTTACAACAATCATGTGTGTTATTGTTATGAACTAATGATAAATTAGTGCTTATTAACAAACATTTAGTATATTATTGCGTTATTTTTAATTTTCTCGAAGGTTAGAATCTGTTCTGTGTGCAAGACGCGTACTTATCATATCACAGAATAATAAACTTCCTACCATTTTAATTTCAAGAAAATAATGTGAACCCCTTAATACTAAAAATAATAACGTGACAGTAGTTTCCAGACATGCGGTACAGTTTTTTCTTTTGTGTGATCGAACTCGGATATGTCAACACACGATAAGGAATAACAAACGACTTTACAAACAAGGAAACCAGTTGGCCGGTTAACCCAGAGCAGAAACTAGTTTCTCCTGAGATGAAACTGCTCTATTTATATTCAGGGAGTTCCCTGACTTTCAGAACGTTTACGAAATCTTTCCTGAGTGAGTTGACTTGGTTAACTCAGGCACGTGAACCTGTTTACTGTATCTATTGAGAGGAGCAGGCAATTTTGCCATCGAAAGCGAGTTCTATGAAGTAGTTAAGAATTCTAGGTTAATATTAACGGTTATACTTTTTTCATTCATCATACTACACGAGGCAGAGATTTTATGTTAATAAAAGAAAAGTTTCAGTTTAAGAAAAGAGGGAAACCGTGCTCCGTCTTACCACACACAGATAAAACAAAACTAAGTTCTCAAGCCACTTAAGAGGGACACTAGACAATTTTATTGTATTTTCAGTTTTTGAACTATAACATTTATTCAAATTGTATGATCAGAATTTTCTCTTCGACGAAGCATAGTATATATAGGCCTATTCTTGGTAAACTGCTTGACATAAATAATAATGGAATCTGTCATTAATTTGTTATGCAGAATTTTGACAAAAGAATTATAGATTTCCTTTAAAGAAATCTCTTGCAATGATTGTACATGATAAATAACTAAAATATTCCATTATTTATATCAAGCAGTTTACCAAGAAAATATCGTCTGCCATGTCGAAGAGAAAATTTTGATAATACGATATGAATAATTGTTGTGGCTCAAAAGTTTAAAATACAATAAAATTGTCTAACACTCCCCCTCAACCTCACTTCTTTTCTAAAAAAATTTCACAAAATTTCTTACACGTTTCTCAATTTGTTATTCTCCACACTATTATGTAGTCTATGACGAAAGTTTACACATTTATGTGCGCCATTTCGCGCGCATCGCCTGCTTAAACTAGTTTACCCTGATTTCAAGCAAGGAAAGCCCATGTTGATCGAGACTTTTCAAACGCGAGTTTAACTTCTATCTAGTCACTTTCCGGGCAGAAAGAGTAAAATATTTATTCTTACCGAGTTACTCAAGCTAAATTTTCGTACCGAGCAAGACAGCGCAATGTTAATACTTTTGATGGTTCGTTAAATGTGTCTCCTTGTCCGAGCCCCCGAAGATGTGCAGCGCTTCGATCGTTACAAGATAATTCGGAATCTACTCGACCTGCTTAGATTATGTTTGTTTAGGAATACCTTTCAAAGAATGTTACACCCGTGTACACCCATTACACGTCCACCATTTATCTCTAAAGTTAATTTTTACGTTGCCGAAAATGAGACTTTTTGTGATCTTTTTTAGGTGTGAAAACCATGCCTCATAATCTTTCAAAATATATAGTCATGTACAATACAACTTTATCAATAATATTACAGCTAAGGTGATAGAGTCACTGCTAAATGTCTGATAGAGGCGAGTTGTCGACGAGAAGTTTGAACGCCAGTTCAGAGACTGCACCTAGAGGTTAGGGTGAAGCGTAAATGCCGTGCTCTGTCATTCTTACCGCTTCCGCAATTAAAAGGCCTCGAACGCTCAAAATATATTCACTCAGGCGATCACCGTAAGGCTCGGTTTCAGTCGCCATATTGAATTTTATTATATTTCGCTTTTTTTTTTAATTTTGAGAAGAAAAATGTTAAATCGGCGACTGTACCGCAAATTCTGTCTACTTTGTGCTACAGTACAAACATGGCGATTGAGCTAGTTATGTATAGTTATGTCGCAATTTGTCGGTCAAATTATGAGTATAAAAAAATTGCCACGCACATTGTGGCGTAATTGTATGTTAACAGCAAAATTGCAAGGTCTGTACTGTAGCGAAATGTAAATAGAAATTGAGGTATAATGGAATATTTAACATTTCTCTTCTTAGAATTCCAAAAAAAGCGAAAATAATAAAATTCCATATGGTGACTGAATCCGAGCCTTAAAGGGCGCGGTCTACCGCAATTTTCATCGTAATTTTTTTATTTTTTATTTGTACCAGATATTTGTTACCTTAT
Source organism: Medauroidea extradentata (assembly GCA_003012365.1). NCBI lineage: Eukaryota > Metazoa > Arthropoda > Insecta > Phasmatodea > Phasmatidae > Medauroidea > Medauroidea extradentata. The sequence goes on along the minus strand of PNEQ01003109.1, from coordinate 54,960 downwards.
TTTAGACACAAAATGTGACTAAATTTGGCTCTTGTGAAATTTTTTTTATCTCTCATAGTTTTTGCGTAATGGCTTGTTAAAGTCATATTTTTGCATGTTCCCGTTTTAACGACTACACTAAAACCAACTGATATACCAAACACAAAAAAATCACAGTGGATAAAGACATTGCAGGCTACAATGACATGCTCATGAAATTTAAGAATAAAAATTATTTGAATTTTAAAAAATTGCTGAAACTAAAAATAAAAATTTAAAAAGTTCATTTTTTTTATATAAAATTAATGTTTATTCTTTAATTTTATGAGCTAGCCTGCAATGTCTTTATCCACTGTCATTTTTTTTGAGTTTGGTATATCAGTTGGTTTTAGTGTAGTCGTTTAAACGGAAACATGCAAAATATGACTTTAACAAACCATTACGCGTAAGCTATGAGAGATAAATAAAATTCGTAAGAGCCAAATTTAGTCACATTTTATGTCTAAAACATGAAAAAAATATCTGTTACAAATACAAAATAAAATAATGTTGATGAAAATTGCGATAGACCGCGCCCTTAATAAATATTATGCCGTGTTCATCTCGCAGTAGTTTTTGTCATTGTGTGAAGTTGTTTGTCGACTAGACGTAAAGCCCAACTGTCGTACATGCACGGAGACGTCTCCAGTAGTCAGGGGACCTGGAACTGTTTGAAAGTAGAGCCTCGAAGACGCGGTGACGTGTGTTAGTTGTTATAACTAGAGGCACGCGGAAAACCGCCTAGGTCGCTGGAACAAGGACACAGACTTAGGACCGGTCCTGGCCGCCAGCCAATCAACGATAAGCCGCTCCATAGACCGGTTCCTCACAATTAAGGCGCATTCACAACCACACTTAATGTACATACGAACACACGCACCTATGTTAAGGGCGCTGCCTACCTTGAAGCCACGGCGGGAGCAAGCATAGGGTTTTACAGGTTAAATTATTTTCCACCTGGCTCAATAACGGTTGAAGTTACATATGCCCTGTATGCCACCACTGCCTTTTTTGTTCGTCTCCGTACCGTGTACACTGCTATGGATCGTGTAGGCAGTTTTTTTTTCAATACCCTGAAAATTGTGGGCAAAAAATAATTTTTACACACAAAAAACAGGCGAAAATGGCTATTCATAATTTCTTTTCCGCAATTTTATTTAAGTAGCAATATTCTCCTTTTCTCGGCGCAAAAAATGGTTTTTTGTCCGGAAGCAATATCACAAAAGGTGACCGAGTGCCATTGAAAATAATTTAACATGTAAATCCTTATTCGTTCTCCGCCAGGGCTCCGAGGTAGGCAGCGCCCTTAATACCACGTTCTCTTGTTTATACTTATTTTTAACGATATTAACTTTTTATGCCTAAACGAAAGCAGATATCAAAAATCTGTTTGGCAGTTTTGTTTGAAATCGTCTTCTCCACTTTGGCTTATTTTTCAAGGTAGTAAATGCTATGATCTTAGAAAATTATGTAAAGTACTAAATGCTGACTAATTGACTTTTCATTGAAACCGCATAATTATTGCTTTGAAAGAATTACGTATCACGGCCCAACCCATTTCAAACAAACCTGCCAAAATAGATTTTTTACTGCTCTCGTTTAAGCTTAAAAAATGATTATCGGAAAACAGTTGAAACACGAGGGCATGGCCTTAATAAGAGTGCGTGGTAGCTAAATAAATAAACGCTGAAAACATAATTGATTCCAACGCTTTTTTCGAAGCCAATATGGATAAAATACTCAATGATAATCCTAGATAATGGTATTTGCCAACTTTATGAGTAAATATTTATCCAGACTTACTAATTCGTTACGCGTGATCTCTTGCGCCGCAGTTAAATGCACGAGGTTCCGGCGTCAGAGATTTTGCCTCAGAAGTTCGTAACACTGGAAACAATTTTGTTTAAAACGTTGGCTAAAACTATTGTCTAGGATTGCTATTGTTTAATTTTCGCAAATTAGCTTCAAGAAACATACAGTTATAGATTAATGCTTTTAGCGTTTAATTATGTACCACGCCCTCTTAGGTATAATTAATTAGATTCACAGCAGCAATTAATCTAGATATGCGCGAAAATTGTTTATAACATAACAAATTTCGTTGTAGATTATCGTACTTATTTTTGAAGCGAATTAAATAACTTATGACTACAGGATAAGTTATTTCTCAATGTAAGTAAATATTTTATTGAGTCTTATGATTGCACATGCTGCATTCACAACCACTACTCAGCGTACGTACGTACTAAGTATAAAGTTGATTATCCTTATTACGTACGTACTCACGCTACATGAGGATGTGAACGCTAGCATTCACACTCGGTGTTTCTACGTTGACACGTGCGTACGGTATGAGATGGTTGTGAATTCAGCTTTAATATGTTCAATCAGGTTGCCAACATTGCCCGCAGACACTGTGCGGGTGGCGACGCACAGGTTGCAGATTCCTTTTCGGGCGTCAAACTGAGTTCATAGGTATTCTTAACACGGAGAAAAGGTTTCGGTACGGTTAGTCTTACATAAGTTGTACACTACGAAACAAATGTGTATTTGATCCAACAAATTATTTGTTGACAGAACAGTACCATATAAAACGCGTGAAATATTGACATTGTTATGTTAACAAGAACTGGACTAAACACCCTTGTTAAGAGAAATAAATCAGTAAGGCAGCCAAATATGTCATCGATTCAAATTTTACCGCTTTCGACAGTACCAAACCTTTTCCCTGTGAGTGTATGTTCCTTTGTAGTTACAAGCTAATAACTGAGTTGAACCCATCTCGTATTCCTGAACGTTTTAGACAATCTGACAGTACGTGCGTGGGAACTACTTACAAGTTAGCATACTAATACTCATTTTCTGCAAATGTCCAATCATAGTGCGACACAGAAACTACTCCAGCGAGAACAACAAATCATGATTCGTAGAGACTCTTTAACGCGGTGAAAACCCTGCTGTGTGAAATGAGAGACGTTGCATAACGCTGGGAGGCGCAGGGGAAAACACCGCCCGTCGAGGTGCTTGACCTTGCGTACTGACTGACCCCCACACTGTGACGTCACTAGCTGGTGTTCCCCCGACTGTATCAACACTCTCTCGCATGCTGCCCCTCCAACTTTCCCCTCTCCTAGTAAACGACCCGCTGAAAGACGCGCATTGAAGCTGTCTCCGAGTAGATGCCAGAGTCGAGGCTGCATGTTGTCTGTGGTCGTCGGCAGCCAAGATGCTGCGAAGGACGGCCGGTTGCGGTACAACCACTCTTGCCAACTGTACAAAAATCACCACAAATATAAACAAAACTATTGAAACTGAGCTACAGGAAGAAGATAAAAACAACAGAAAAATAATTTGCTGCAGTTACTATTGAAAACTACAATAATGTTCTAAAAATCCGCTTTGATCAAAAATACTATACTCAATCAAAATAAATTGCCACATAAAAAGAGATTTTTTTCTAGAATATAATAAAAATTATCACTAATATATGCCCCAAATATTTATTTGAAAATTAAAGTTTCAAGTAGACAAAATGTCATGCTGCAAACTTCCATAAAAGCAAATCCATCTAAATTATTATTCTTACCAACTAAACTGTAAAACGAAAACGACACGATTGAGTAACAAAACCACAACGTTTCCAACATTCGGCATAGGTTGCAACAGAATGCGCAGCAGAATTTCGGAAGGTACCCGAATTTGTAGAACGCTGTAAATTAAACTAACCTAAATGCAAGTACGTATATACTGAATTACGTAATCACATTTTTTCAAATCAGTTTACTCACATTTTAGCATTATTTTAGATCTTCTCGTTAAAATGTATTTTTTGTGAGTATATACAAAATTATACTTTGTCTGAAGATTATTATTTGATAGTTTAAATGTAGGTAATCAATGCGTATGATCTGTACAGACAAAGCCAAGAATTCATTTGTTGGTAAAGAAGGGGGAATTTAAAATTGAAACTGTTGTGGTTTTACGGAGGTTTCTGGTAATTTTTGCCGGTAATTTCCATTATTTAATGTGGAAATTATTTTTAACAGTGCAACTGAAGAGCAGATGTGTGTCCTACCTGCAAATTATGGTTTGTCCTCTGCTCCTGCTTTAATTTTTGCACAAATGTAGCTTAAACAGAGATTCCTATGAAACTTGTTGAGTATCATAAAAAACGTTTTACACGCCCTTCTAATTGCTCGAGGTAAAGTTGAAACAAATGTTTAATTTTCAATTCTTCTGTCGCATCTAAAGAGTGACTGGAATTCGGTAGTGTCAAACTCTGTGTGGATATTCAGGCATGTGTATGTCGTTTACCAACCGTTTAGCATGCTCGTTGTCGAAGTACGAATATCGTTTAGTAATGCTTGAACGTCGGGACGATGTTTCCGTCTTTTTTTTTTCTGGTTTTAAAAATTCATGGAAAAATAATATTTGGTGGCAGTTATCCCGCAAAGTGCTCACTACAAAACCACTATTCTGTCACCACAGGGCACCATAAAATTGATTTGTGTTTACTACAAAATGATAAGGCAGGGAAGACGTCCTGTACAGTTTTTCTTTCAGTGTTTCGTTTCGTCATGTTTAAGAGTGTGTGGTACGTAAATAAACGCTAAAAGCACCATGTGAAGTCTACACGTTTTTGAAAGTCAAATTGAATAAACTACAAGACAACAATCCTGTATAATGATATTTTGCCAACATCAAAAGCAAACATTTTTCCATAATTAAACATTTCTTAAGCGTGATATCCATCGACGCAATTAAATTTACGATATTCTGGCGTCAGAAATTATGCTTCAGAAACACGTCACTCGAGCCAGTTTTTTGCTCAGAAAGTTGGCAGAAACTATAGTCTAGGCTTGCTGTGTTTTAATTTTTGCGAACTTACACTTAAAAACCAGCGCTTTTAGCTCTGACGCTAATAGCTTCAAAGGGACACGAATTTTACGTAACATAATGCTATTATTACAGCTGAAAGTCTGATAGAGAATAGCCGAGAACGTACATAATGTACCAGTTTAGGCCATTATCCAAGATTTCTACCGCTTTTACGATACTATTTTTAAATCCTAAACGAGAGTAAATATCGAAAACTTTTGCACGGTTTTGTTAACAACAGTGTATACTTTGCTACTTAATTTTAAGAAGACAAAATATGCAATGGTTTCAGATAAGTATGGAATTAAGTAAATTATCGTTAGTAAAATAATTAATTAACCATATATATACACTTATATATATATAATTTTGTGGCTAGAAACATTTTCACTAGGCCTACATACTAAGAACAATTTTTAACAAAACTGTGCAACAGTTTTTCAACGTCTTCTGTCGTTTAGGAATAAGAAAATTATTATTGTAAAAGCAGCAGAAATAATGGGAAATTAAATGTCTTGTACGCTACGGCTGTGATGTTCACGCCACAGGTTGTTTGGGGCCACCCTGACCGCGGACAAGCAAAATATCACTATCCAAACGGTAAGCGTATTTTACCGTCAAAAACCAATTGCCACGAAACAGTACCGCTCACGAGATATGAAACTCATTGTTTGAACGACAGACGTGGCCAGTTTCTTTGTCACGACAAATTGCTCTCTGATAACACTGAACAAGTCCGTTCTTAATAATTTACTGTCCTTCAGACAAGTATGAGCACGTAAATGTTGTTTAATCACCTGGTATACAGAAGTCGTCAAGGTTCTGACCAATAATTATATTAAACTTGTTGGTCATGTACAGTATGTCCGAAAAAGTTTTTCTTCGATAGCAAATTTTACACTTAAGTTTATCTGAGAAATGTTTTTTGAACGTCCTGTGTATTCCAATAGGCCAGCTTCGTTGCTTTCTAAAGTTTTTACTCACTACATATGCCAGTGAGATTTTAAAATGCTTGTTGCAATGGGAGTTTACAATTAGAATTTATTGGTTTGTGGACATTCGCCATTGCTCATTGTTTTGCTTATCAAACGTGTGTTGAGTGACAAAGTACATAAAAGAACAAGTGGATTTCATATTTGTTTTCTTTTTATTCTTTTTTGTACTTTGTCATTCAACAAAAAAATTATCATTGGCGTATGTCCACAAACCTATAAATTCTAGCCTATGACATTAATTTAGCATGAAGGGGATGGTTCACACATAGTTATTTAAATTAATTTACAGTAGTATTAATTGGAACACAGCATTAACCTACTTTACGGACAAAAATTGACGCCTTTGTGATACTGTGAGTACATGCAGTCTTATTTTTCCCATTGTGTAATAATTTTGCAGTCTTGAATAAAGGTATTCACTACTAGAAACGCTTACAGCAACTAGTAAATACCCTACATAATTAGTTGTCGTACATGTTGGTTTTACTTATTTTGTATATACCGGGTTTTATTAATTTATGGAAATATTTGTATTACCTGAGGAACCATTTTACTATTTCGAAACAGCGTTTTAACGTTGAACATAAAATCGTTATTGAGATTTTATGTTTATATTCTCATCTGTGTGCAATTGAGAAGGATAACGCAAATGCAAATTAGTAAGAACATATATCGAATAATTTGAAGTACACTACATAAGTGAGGAAGTTAGAAATTGAGATTTAAATTAAGCATACATTTTCTCTAGGGATAGAGCTGCAATTAATATTTTATATTCTGGTTCTTTATCTACAGAACTATTGGAGTTTCTCTGTGGGGAATACCTGAAGCTACTTTTAATAAAGCAACCGTGAAAAAATAAGTTTCACACCACTGCAGTGGACTTAAAGTAAAAAATAACTTATACTTAATATACCATAGAAATATTACTTACTTAGTAACACAAATTGTGGTCACGTTATAAATGGTTTCTAGATGTATTGTTAAGTAATGAGGATAACTCTTTCCTTTCACAATTTCCCAATGCAAATCTTCTTTCTCCGCGTTATGTCAAACACTGATGTATAATCTGTGAGCAAAGCATACGTTTTCGGGAAATATATAATCTTTTCAATAATTCGTTGAGGAATAAACGCTAGTACGTAAAAATCTATAGTTTCCAATCCCATGCCGTTTTTATTTAAGCAATTATTCTGACGTTGCATTAAGTCGTCTTACACCAATGGGAACCATCGCATCAAACGCCTGGAGAGATTTCGGGAAACCCGGGAGAACATAAAACTTAGATCGAACCCAGGTCCTCCCGACTGCTATGCGAGTGTTTTACAACTGCTCCACTACAGTCGGTGGATACGCAGAGAATTTTCATATACTGAATAATGTAGGTATAGTTTGAAATATCTGGAGTTTCCGGGCGATTTTTTTCCTTCTTTACCTACTTGATAATACCTTTATTTATTGATAGTAGCATATCATTTTCAGAACATCACGTCATCGATAGACTCTTTTACAACTTTTGAAAGTTTTTGGTATTTGTGCTGATAAAACTATTTATGGTTTATAATACTGCTCGTGGCAAAATGTATCAAAAGTTTATCATTTTCGTTTTTACACGCTCTTTATTAGTTGTTCCTAGTGCGTATTAATCTTGTACCTTTTCTGCTCCCGCATTCAGATTTCCATCAACTATAGTAAGATTCATTTTACCTTGTTTATGAGATTTGAAGAATTTCCTAGAATTCGTAAGGTTATTTTCTGGGGCTTAACAGTAAAATATCCTTCACGGAATAATATTCATAAATTCATTACTCGCCATTTACACCAGTTCAAATTTTTATTATTTTTGCTTTTGGGAACGCCACTATAAAAAATAATTCATGTTCTAAGATTTTTGTCTCACTGGAATTTTTTTATGGCAGTATCAATATCCGACTTATTTCATTCTTATTTAGTGTTATACGTATAATGTTGCCACTTTCTGTCTTTATGCAATGCCGTTGAGTGTAACTTTTGCCCTTGCCTAAGTCGTCATCAAGTAACTGGTATGTTTTTATGCTGTTTTTAAGGACGGAGCGCTGCAAGAAAAGCTTGAAAATGTGTATGATGATGCCTCACTTTACTCTGAAATACGTTACGTGGTATTGTTGGACGTATTTGCCGTAGAGGAATTACATTTTCCAACCATGATTTCTCCCCTCCCCCCCCCCTCTCGCTCTCTCTTACTGGCCTTTGAGAGAGTCTCTATTCTATATTCTCTCGTATTCTATCCTTCCTTGTGCAGTAAGGTCTCCAGGGATTCATATCCGACACTTAAGATCTTATATCGTTCATTGAAGCCCTCCCTGGCTCTTCAGTGTTTCAAGTATGTAATCTCCCTCCTCCCTCCCCCTCCCTGGATGACTCACGTTCGACACTTACGAACCAGCGAGCTAGACTTCCCTGTATTGGTCATTTGGCTCACAGATAGTACTGAGCCACCACCATGTCAAGGTTTAGCACCTTAAGATCTAATTAGACATATGTCGGTAAAACTGTTCTTCAGACATGATACATGTACGTACATTTTTAAATGGCAGCATCTAAAAAAATCGCTTGATGTGGCAACAAACCTATAAGTATCACATTTGATTGCTATACATGGTGCGTGTTTGGAAAATTGGGTCAACGGATCACAAGCATTTAATACAGAATCCAACACCAGTCTATAGTTTTAAACCCGGAAGTACTGATAGCTTATTTTGTGAGAATTCCATCAAAATCCATGATCCTTATCTTCTGGCGGGAATTAGGGCTGATGTTTACGTTGGGTAACTTCTTGTCTTCTATATTATGATCTTACGGGGTATAAGTTTACTCTGACAATGTCTCTTTCTCCACCCACCGATGGCGAGGTATAAGTTTAAGGAAAAAAATTCCGTACGCAATTACAGGCACGGTATATGTTAGCAGCTTAATCGTTACACGTGTCATTTAAGCACACGGCGGTTGTTTAAACAATTAATATTGTGATAACTGTAACTGGTGAGTTAACGTTGGTGAACGAAATTTGCTGTACCTCAGGCGTGTGTGTTCCAGTGATGGCCGTTCTGCAAGGCGTAGAGAGCGTGCCATTCCTGGGTGGCACATTCAACAGTCGTCCAGAGGATGTCAATCCGTCCAGTCGCCTCTCCCGCCAGGATCCGTTCTCTCAGCTGCCGCCCAGCCTCGAGGGCCAGGGGTTCGACGAAAACTACGACGAGGGCCCTGAGAGACCGGGGTTCGGCAACCAAGGGCTCGGTAACCAGGGCTTTGGCAACCAGGGATTCGGGAACCAGCGTCCTGGAAACCAAGGATTCGGCAACCAACGACCCGGAAACCAGGGGTTTGGTAACCAACGACCCGGGAACCAAGGGTTCGGCAACCAGCGTCCCGGAAACCAAGTCTTCGGCAACCAGCGTCCTGGAAACCAAGGGATCGGTAACCAACGTCCCGGGAACCAGGGGTTTGGTAACCAACGACCCGGGAACCAAGGATTCGGTAACCAACGCCCCGATAACCAAGGGTTCGGCAACCAGGGGCAAGGCGGAGACGAAGACGGTGACGACGTGTTCGTGTTCGACCGGCCGACGTCCGGCAGGCCACGACCCACAACACAGAGGCCAACGCGCGCGACGCAGAGACCGACGCGCGCGCCGCAGAGACCGACGACGCAGACGCCGACGACCCAGGCGGCCGGGGGCGGCGCCACGACGCCTAGCGCCTGCGTCAGAGACTGCCCCACTACTGGGGAGTTCAACCCCGTGTGCGGCACAGACCGCGTCACCTACACCAACCCTGGCAGGCTCAACTGCGCCGCCAGCTGTGGCCGATGTGAGTACCTTGCACTGACATGCACACAGCCACACTCTGAATTTTCCTAACTAGTTAGAAAGTTATTTTAAACAACTTCACGTTACATAAAAACCACTACTGAAATGTATGTTCTGCAAGAAATATCTCAGAAATTCTATAAACACAGGTAATTGCGTTTTACGAGGAGCCCATTGCAAAGTTTGAAATCATTTCTTTTTTACATTTATATTTATTATTTAAACTATTTTCAAGTAAAGTTGTCATGAACACGAAAAATTTAGTAATAAATAAATGTACATTACAGTGTTCACTCAACACTCGTTTGTTCTAATAGAGTGTTAGCTTTGTTAAGCCCTCTGCAACGTGCAGTACAATTTTCCCTTACTTATTTGTTCTCATGTTGGCAACTTGTTTTCAACGGATTATTTTGTAAAATTTCGAAAGTTGCATTGTGATAACTATCACAACTGTTCAGTTACATGTTGTTTGTTATTCTTTTTATGCCCTGAGGGTTTGTACGTATCTTTCGGCATTCACTAGCGCATTACACACATTGGATCTAGCACATAGCAAACGACGGGCGGTGCTTAATAAGCATAACATTTTTTATGCCATATATAACGAATTTTCTCTTGGTGCAGTAATCATGCCGTTTACTGTTCTAACGTTACTATGCAATATGTGATTATAAAATATTGTATTAATTTTTACGATTTCCCTTTTCGAGTATTCGGTGTAAAAAAATAGTGACTGAAGGTTTAGAACTTCGCATGAACTTTCAGCGACTTCCTTACATTGTATATAAATGCCTTGAAAGGCAAAGTTCTGTTTAAAAATGACCCATATAATGAGCATATCAAATTAGAAAATTATGTATAGCCGCAAATATTTTCATTACGAGGTTTAAACATTCAAAATGAAGCACCTGAAATTTTTGGGAAAATCCATTGATCGCTGAGTCTGCTCGAATGTTATCAAACGTGGCAATTAAAGTGACATTCCATAAACATAGTTGGGTAGCGAAACGTAATTTTGTCGATAAAACGTATATTTACTTCACACGTGTATGAATCGAAAAATTCAATACTTTCCAACTCCCAACGTTGTTTCCAAAGTACAATCGAAATACAACAACCATATAAAAATATAAGTGGTTATATATAATTTAAATGTCCAAATTTGAGGCATACAGCACCTGAAGAAAAATACCGTTCGATCATACATGTAGAACGGTTTGTGCAGCATTCAGGTAACTGCCTATCTGGGCGTCCTTGTGTAAGGAAGGCTAGGGGTTTATTCGCGTGTTAAATTGCATTCTATGAGACTCGGTCACCCTATTTAGGTACTTATTTCTGACAAACACAATTTTTTGCATTAGAAAAAGTATGAATTTGTATAGGAACAATTGTATGGAAAAAAATTAATACTACAGATGATTTATATTTTTATAATTAAAATATTTGTTCCGTCATAATTTTCAGAGTAGTGAAAAATCTGTTTGGTTATTACATACCAAAGTGGACAGTACCGAGAAGAAATAAAAAGCACTGAGTGCCATAGATGTAATCCGACAGGTTACTGACTAGACCCTTAATAATTTTATTTAACACGTAGAACCGTATTCTTGATTTAGACAGGTCTTTGTGGAAGGCAGTGCATTTACGGCCATCTTAGTTTTTTTACATTGGTGCAAAAAACTCAAACATTTCAACGGAATACTTTGAAAAAAAAATTGGCAATTCAAACTATGCACAATTAAATATAGGCGTTTTGTAAAATATTTCATCGTTCGTTTGCATAAAATTACAGTGGAACTTGTATAATTCGAACTTCTTTAATTCGAAATCTCCTTTAATTCGAATTTTTCTCTTGGTCCCTAGCATTTTGTATCCAAACAGTACTAAAAAATCGTGGATAATTCGAATTTCGTTTTGGGTAATTCGAATTTTTTACATGTCTAATTAGTGTATAAATCTTAATCTGCGACTCAAAAAATTTGTA
>PNEQ01003109.1:18169-42237 GCA_003012365.1 Medauroidea extradentata | reverse complement strand
GTTAGGTGCATTTTAATGTCGTTTTTACGGTACTATTTTCATTCAAAGAGTAATGTAATTAAGAGATTTGATAAAAAATACGATTTTTTATTGTTTTGACCCTAATTTATTACATACTTATTTAATTCGAATTTTTGGATAATTCGAAGTTTTTGGACGGTCCCTTGAGGTTCGAATTATCCAAGTTCCACTGTACTTTGTTTGATTTCCTAGAAAAGTTGGCAATACTTTGGGTGAAAAAATATGAATATATATGGGGTTTATTGCTAACGAAAATAATAAGTTAAAATTATTGTATATATGTGGAAAAAAAATGTAGGGATTTTTTGATACGATAAATATTAAGAGAAATATATTTATTCAAAAACAAATGTAAAACTACCGGGTGTGAGCTTAAATACACGGAAGAGTGTTATTTTCGAGCGCTGCTGACCATAAAGCCTGCCATGCAAGCGTAAACGCTCTGCATTGAATTTCAATTTTGAATACAAATAACAAAAATATCTACTGTTATATGTGTAAAGGACTTCAGCAATGCAGTTGGTCCAAAGAAGCTGTATCTGGAGCTAAGCATTGCATTCTAGAACAATGAGGGTTGTATTTACTCAGTTTCAGAATTCACGCTGATGTGACGTCAATGTGTGACAATGTGTGTAATAAGTACCAATGCTGAATATCATCACGGCATTCGTATCAGAAATAAAATTCATTTTATTCCATGCTAGTAATAATTATTCATTCATCCTACGTTCATTCATAAACCAGGTACTACTAAGTCTTCAGACATCTGTTTCTCACAGTAATATTAAAAATGTACAATATGAACTACATTTTGTGACATAGACAGTGCTGATGATATAGCTATAAGTACTGATCAAAGGTGTTTAAAACAAGAAGGAAACTTTTAAATTATTCCTTAATTTCAACTTATTTAAAATAATTGATTACATAATTATATAAATATATAAAATTATAGGATAAGGTTACATATTTAACAACCTTCTTAATGTCTGCCGAACGCCAAGCAAATATTTGTTACCGCCAAGGATTTTCATCCTGCTTTCTCCATCTCCGCATTACGTAATTACAGCGTACTGTATATAAGTTATTTATGGTATTTATGGTTTCCTTTCAGCCAATTTGTGTTATTATACTACTTTTCAATATTTACTTACTACTGAAAACAATAAAAACATATAATACAGATTTCACCATTCTCGACTAATTTTTTTTCTTACTATTGATAAACGGTCTTCAAAGGTCCTTATTTTACTGTGAATAACCTACATAACGTCTGGGTGCAACTGACAAAAATAAATAAATGAATGGTGTTGTTATTTTGTTTTCAGCTGTGAGTCTGTCCCATTACGGTACGTGCATCACCACGACCACGTCTAGTACCACGGCGAGGACATTTCCTCAGAACAATGCTCCGTCAAGAAGCTAGGCAGAAAGTGTTTACACATCAACATACTTCATCTCGCCGACCACTCCACGTACTTCAGCCTCATAGAGGGGTCTTTGTTGATCTGCTTCAAAATACGAAACTTCAGGATTGTGTATCGCTTTGAAGTCGATCAGTGACAACATTAATTAATTCGCAATTATTGGCCAGTTTTATAGATACTCGTTCAAATGAAGAGTAATACGTAAAAGCTCAATTACATATTGAGACAGAAAGAAGTTTATTTATGAAATTAAAAAGTATATGCATTAAAATTAAAACACGGCAGAGTTCCTTATTTATAAATTTTCTACCAGAAATTTCTTGTACACTGCTTTTCTTTGAAGGAGTTATCATGAAAATTGATCAATTGAGAACTAATAATTTTATTACTGATTCTTTATTTAAAAATTTTGTGACAGCCTAGCAGGAAGAGCACGTACGTTAATGTGTGCCACAGACAAACGACATTCAATCCAAACAACTTGAGAATTATCGTGGATAAGTGATTCTTTTTTTTTTTTATAGAAGTTCTCGAAAAACGTGGATCAGAACTTATTGAACATTCAGAGTGTCATTCTCTGTAATTTTGACTCAGGAAATAGTTCTTTGTTTTACCACAGGATTTTAGTATGTAAGGACAGCATTGAAAAGATATATTGTAATCTCTAAAAATATGAAAGACATTTATTTCTTTGGGGCAGTAATGAGTGTGAATTGTTTTGAACTGTACATAACGTATAGAAATTAGTTTTAATAATTTATTCCTAGTGTTCACCTCTTATATTGTTTCCACAAATTGTTTACACACCATTACAAAACAATTTACCGAAATAATGAGTCAGTAGAATCACGACTTAAATCTATTTCAACAAGGAAATTAAAATATTAAAACATAATCGATGTTCAATTGATAATTTGTATGTTTTCAAAACTGTAAATTTCCCTTCATTTTTATTTTATTTGTTGTTTTTTATTTTAAAATGAAAATATTCCCTTCTGAATGATAATTTTATGTAAAATGTTTGTGATATTTTTTTCAGAAAAGAATAAAGACATGACCGTAATTTTCCCAAGTGTAATCAATTATTGGTTTTTGAATCTGGTTGTTTTAAAATTAAATACTGGTTTAATAGTTTACTAAATATGACCATAATGTTAATATAACCTTTTCTTTTTTTATAATAGTGAATCTAAAGTTAGGAACCCTACAAAATAAAATATTGAATGATGAACTTTCAAATTAAAAATAATGGTTGCACTCTGTTTAGTATAATTATTTATCCGTGTTGTACTATCATTCTAAATTGCGGATTTAAAGCAATAATTCATATTTAATTCAAAACTTAGAAGACAACCTGTCAAAATATAAACTTCTGTTTCAATCTGTATTTTTTTTTTAAATATGACATAAAATATTGATGTAGTGAAGTCATGCTATATTTAAAAACAGCTGACCCTGAACGATATCACCTTCTTAAATATAGCCTTAGATTATTAACTTTAAAATTTCATGAATTGGTATTAATTGTCGGTTCAGTGGTTTCCAACTATGATACCAAACATTAACATATCCACTGCATGCTCTCTTATGAAAATCGTATGTACAACAACAAACCAACATCAATGACAGAATGATGAACTGCAAAACATTAATTTAGTTTACAATCGATCTATCAGTTACCTAAAAGTGGCAGTAAAGCTTGAGCTATTCATACTACAAATGCAAATTACTAAAATATCCTGCCTGAAACTATAAATGTGTATGATTAATTTTCACAATATGTAAATTTTGTTATAATCAGTACTGTAGTTTTTTATAAAATGGCAAAAATATATTTATTAATGTCTTGCTATATTACAACATGACATTCTTGTCAAAATGTGAACTGTCAACAATATTTTGTCCGGCATGTAATGCTTCATGATGAACTATCAGTATTTGTAAATTTGTTTTGATTTGTTTCATTTTATTCTTGAGATATGTCAGAGATACAGAATTATTTTAGTCGGGACCATTTTAAAATTACCACTAGATGTGAATAAAATACATAAAAGTCATTTACTATATGTGTACCGAGTTAGATTAAATGAGTAGTGTTATGGATAAAGCATCCAAGCTACAAAAGTAAAGAACAGGAAAAGTAACAAACTCCTAAGTTATTATACATTTAAAAATTCAGTAGTTAAGCAAACAAAGTGAAACAGAGGTAGGGTATATGTAAATGACAGTAAATTAACTAACACAATAAAAAATGTGCTAATAACAAAACCTAATGTTCTAATTTATCAAATGTAGGATGGTCTCTTTGTGCATAACGCCATTCAAATTTGTTTTACTGGTTATAATGTTTTTTTTTTTTTTTCAAGACATAAACATACTCAGACACACAAACACACAGACTCAACGACAAGAGGTGATCTCAATATTTTATTGTGGAGAATTTATGAACTATGTTATCCCACACCTACAACTTTTAACCATTTAATGTTGAATTAAAATCAAGAATTTAAAAATAACATATCCGTTAAAAATATAAAACTATAAAACTATTTGATATTTGAATATGACTTCGATATACATTACATGAATTTTAACTGAAAATATAACTATAAAACGCAGTGAATATCAAAAGTAAAACGCAATATTATATGAAAAAGGTAAAGTTAATGATGTGCACAAGTTTTGTTATAATCAAGAAACGAGAGTCGAACACACGTATAGACTACTTAACATAATGGGCGCAGTATATCTGAGATGATTCACATACTTTTTAATGTTTAAATAAATTAGACATTTTATCAAAAGGAAAATTATCAGATAATAAATTACATATAAAGAAATATACTTACTGCTTCGAACAAACTAATGTTAAATTCACGGTCTTAAGCATAATCTTGTTGACGTACAAACAAATCCAATGACATGCAGAATTAAAGATTTGCAAAATTAACCCTTTGAAAGTATGTGTTATGAACCAGAACGTCTTAAGACTAGATATGACCAAGGTTATTTGGTGGGAAAGGTTTTGCGAAAAAAAAAAAAGGAGACAAAGTGTTAGTTAAATGGTGAGGTTTTGATAGCAGTAATGTTTCTTGGATAAATAAAAATAATATTGCTGTATGAAATTTGTTTCTATACAAATGGGTGAAAAAATAATTGAGAGTTACGAACGTCAGACGTTTCCACCAACTGATTAAAAAAAACATTAATAAATACGAAAAAAAGGATTCAGTTTGACACAACTATAGCACTTAATGCACTTTTTCTAGATTTAATTGAAAATAGTTCATGTTTTTTACTTCTTATAAGATTCGTGTTTTATGTAATATTTGTTTTTTCTTTAACAATTTTTGTAATCATCAAATGTAATTTGGTTTTTAACAGCTGCATATTTTAACCTTCTGCTCTTAATTAATATCACCTTCAACATTTATGGCATACATTTTAGGTTTTGATCCAATACATTTTTCAATTATTTTCCCATTATTTTCATCTTTCGTTTTACCAATAACTCTTTTGTTTATTTATAAATCTATTATATTTTCCATAATCCGAAGTATTGAAATGTTGAATCATTTCTTTAAAATCGTTAAGAAAAATAATTTATTTTATAATAAATGAATGAGTCGGTATCCATATAAAATATTCAACATTATTCCCCATATTTTGGTTTCATAACATTGTAACCGAAATAGTTCCATAATGTTTTTTTGATAAATCTAGTAAATTCATTCCAACATAAATTGGTTTGTTGAAATATATTTTGGTTTTATGCATATGAATTGCAGCTAATGATTCAGCAAATATAGTCCCATATTTAAAATTTGGTTTGCAATTAATTTTTCCACGTGTTTTACATTTGTACATAATCTAATATCTACTCTATTTCTAATATTTTTTACCATTTCCCCAAAAACTGAGTTATACATTACCTTGTAAAAATTTTTTCCAAATATATTTTTGACGTTTTTTCTCATTTGTGTATATAAATCAATTTTATGATTTCATCCAATCTGATTGTTTAAATGTTAATACTCTATATAATTTTTTTCAATTTCATACCCAAAGATAAATATAGTCTAAGATTTACATAGTGTAATACATATTTTTCTTTATTATACAGATTACTTAAAAGTTTGGATTCTAGCGAACTCTTGGGTATTATATTTTCAGGTACTAATGGAATGTCTTTATGTAAATCGTGCAGTTTTTTCTGATATTCCAAATCAACTTCTAAAATAGATACATGATTTGAATCGTTCTTCGAATTTAATTAATATTTATTCCAATATTCTACATCGTCAAGCTTACAATTTACCCGTTAAAAATCACCATATGGTAAATATTGACTCATTGCCCGACCGTATAAATTATTTGCGTCTAAATATTCTAAATATGTTGCTTCAATTTTGTGGTTATAATTTTTCACATATTTATTATTTGCTTTCACGTCTCTTTTACAAAACTGGGATATTCCACCTCTGATACCTTTCTCAATCACTAATATTTTATCATAATCTGTTGATAATTCGAGTTTAATTTTTCTATGTTTCAATATTGCGTCCCACGCGAACCCTGCGACCGTAAAATAGCATGATGGATCTAATTTAAATATTTTAATACATACGTCTCTAAAGTTTTCATATATGTCGGCCAATATTAAAACATCTGTTTTGTTGTATAATTCAGTATATTCACCTAAATTTTGAATATTAAACTTTTTCCAAACATTTTGTGCAAATTTATACTCTTTATTGGAAATATCCTATTTATTATTATTGTTTTAAAATAAATTTTTAGTGGTCATTTTGTTTCATTAAATTTTTCAGAGTAACCCATGTAATCCTAGGGATAAATACATTTTTTCATAACTAATTCAGGTTGTTCGCATTCAAAATATTTAGATGTTTCTCGAAATTGCTCTTTAGTAAGAATTTTAGAAAGTGTGTCAATACTAGTCGCCATAAACTTAAATGTACCAATAAATCTTTAACTTACACTATTAGTTACATGTTTTGTGAATGAAATGTATTTTTCTTCGATGTTTGGTATTAAATCAGTTTTATTTTAATTTTCATAAATGTCGAGATCTCTTATAAATAAATGAGTATCATATACTGATTAATTATTAATAAATGCTGGAACAGAAGTTGGATTTTGATCACTTAAATTACAATCATAATGGGCTGCTCCTCTAAATCTCCCTGTTGAATGTTCATGACCTCTTACACGATCCTTACGCATACACTTCTGACAGATATTGCAATGTGTGGCTCCTAAATATTTATTTTTTTCTTCATCAGTTAGTCGTATCTTTGGAATTATATTTTTTTTATATAATCAATAGCTTTTGCTTCATCCATTAACTTTTTCACAAAAACTCTACAGGCATTTTTTCCTGAATAAGATATTGGAGGTTTTGAATTATTACTTTCGTATTTTATATAATAACAAAATCTTGTTAATGCAAGTTTTTAGTATTTTGTATATGAACTCTCAGGATTTGGTTTACAAGTATCAATTTTTAATTAACATTTAAAATCTGCATATATTATAAATGGAACCGTCAAATAATTTTGGTAATTCTCAAATTTTACTATATATTATTTCACTGATATGGCAGAGTTGCTCTTACAGCGTCATGATCTTCGTAATCTTCTTTATGTGCATTTAACTTGTTTTCAGAATAGAAATATTGTGAAAATATGTTATAAAGATATTTTTATGATGATTCTTTGAAACTAGTGATCCAATAAGTCTTCAAAGACTTTTATCCGGCAATAGTGAAAATTCATTTCATTTTTAATTACAGTAGATTAACATGTTTGTCAGTTTAATTTTTTGATATTTTCAGTGTATAACATATACACTCTATTTCATCTTTATTTTCTTTATCTTTGGTTTCTTATTCTAAGTAAGCGTTGACGTTTGTCGATATTCCTGTCATTTTCTCAAATGTTGAGATTTTATCCAACCTCGTCGGAAATTCCATACCTGTAATCGCATCATTAAACTCATGTTCAAATGGTTAGCATTTGGTTACTCTTTCTGTATCACATTTTTACAGGATGAAATGCTGATTAAATAGACCATAAGAAACATTTTTGGGCACTGTTCTGAACATTTATATCTGCTTGCTTATATTTAATATTGTTGTTGAAGATCAACATATGAACTGCCTTTAAATGGATTATATTTATTTACTGTTAACTCTAGCTCATATATTTCGTTTAGCACCCATTGAGATCCTCGAGCTTTAAATGTTTGGTGGATTTAAAAAAAAAAATCATTTTCAGTTTAAAAAGTTGCGTCGTGATATTCTTTTTCATTATTTGGTCCTATTGTAGTGAGTAGAAAAATATAAATTTACTTTTAAACTATATGGCCGTAGTTGTTCTTTTACTTTGTTTATTACAATTGGTTTTATATCACTATGAAATATTTTTGGATCTATTTCACCAATTATATTAAGAATGAGATTTTTAAATATTTGTTGCAACATTTGACATTTGTCATCCAACACAGGTTTGATTAGCAAAACATGAGCAATGGCGTACGTCCACAAACCAATTAATTGCAATTATACTAAGAATACGATAAGTTTTTAAACTAAGTTGATTCCTGTTTCTATTTCATATATTTCATAATTATCGTTTATTGTTTCATTTTCTTAAAATTTTATTTGCTATTTCTATGTGTTTTTACTTCTTTCGTGATTTTTCGTATGATTGATCATAGATATTTCCACAAATTACACATTTAACCATAACATTTTTATATTTATTTTATAATTTATTTTAATTAATTTTTAGGCAATGATGGAAGTCCTTAATGTATTGTACTTTTTAATTACTTTTCGGTTATGAGAACGTATACTCATATTTGCAAATATCGAAAATAGCTTTTATATCATTTATATGTTTTTAGTTGTTAAATTGTGTTTCTCTGCCTGATGGTTAATAATAATAATTACGCGTCTCGAATTTAATGTGTTTCTCTCGAGGCTTGTTTTCCTTTGCAAAAATATTTTCTTTCCATTAAAACTCATCGCAAGCTTTATGAAAAATATCGCTTGTATTTAATCTCCTCGATATATCCGTGACCATACTGTTTATTTTTGGTCTCATTTACAAGAAATAGTTGCATAATAAAATAAAATGTTTTCCTTGTGGTTAGATAGGAAGTAAAAATCTTACCTTGGTCTACAACAGGAAATTGGGAAATAACCACAAGATGGTTTTTTTCTTGTCAAAATAGCGAGTTATAGTGTATTTTCAGATGTGATTTAACTAGAATAAACCAATAATATGTTCGCTTATGTATAATTTTGTGCATGATTAAAAAAATTTTTTTATTCGTAAATGGAATAAGTGATAGAAATCTTGGATAGTCGTTTTATATAGATTACAATATTCATTTTGTTAATTGTTTTGTTCGAGAAGATAAAGTTTATTTCAACATCAAAATAGCTGTCATAAAAACAATATGAAACTAAAAATTCGGGAAAATGTAAAATTTCAGTTATTTTCTTGTGATTCATTCAGCAATGGATTTCGCGTTTTAAATCCGTATGAAAATACTCACGAACTTGAAATAAAATGTCATAATAGATATTGTTATTGGACATTCAAATTTATCGAAAAATAGTTTTACCAACAAATATGTTATTCTGGTTCTTTGTCTTGTAAACATGAACCCTGTTAAATTATTACTCTATGAATAATTATTTATGTTTTAACAACTTTTTCATTGTTTTATGGTGATTTTATTTTAAGATGACTGAATTAGAAATTGTGGGAAAATACCTCAATTTTCAATCATTTTGAGGATATTTTTAAATCATTGAGTGTCACAGGCCTCAGACGTACAAATACCTATTACATCTCGAACTTCACTTCAGTGATTAAGATCAAGATATTTCTTACATTATGCATTGGTCAAAAATGTTTGGTTAGTTGGATTAAAATATGTATACGTGTTTTACTATATACAATAAATCAGTTGTAAATATTGTATTTTTTAACGTTCAGTAATTAACAAATAATAATATAAATGCCAAAACTACGCTTTGCAAACTTTATTTTTTGAAATGTTACTATGTCGATTTCTTAAAATTAGTATCTCATTATCATGACATGTATAGTCTCCTTAAGACAATGTGATAATTTTAAGATTGATTGCTGGAGTATGATTTTTTAGGTCATTATTTTCCTTGCCTCCAACGTTACACAGAAATCCAAATATGTAAGTTCGTGCTTTTAGTTGAACAAATTGTTTATCGAATGACGTGATAGCGCGGTCCAGTGCTTAGAAACACCATATTAATGCCATTTTAAAGTTTGAATTGGCGGTGGATTCGTTATTTATTTCGCAGTCAAATTGATATATTTACATTTTACTGACGCAATGACAACTAATGAGGGAGCTATGTGTTAAGGGGCCCGCCTACGTAGCGCCTTAGCAGCCGTTCGACCTCATGGACGTGGAGTTTTCCCCCACAAAAGCGGGACTGGGTCAACCCCTGTTGTGGAGGAGGTTGTCTCTCTGACTCTCTATTGTCCTCTCGGCTCGGTCTCGCGGATCCTTCAATTTTCCACAACACTGGCTGCATATTTGCGCAGGACACATATTGCAAGAACAAGATTTCCTCAAAATTTTCAGTTGTTACAAGGTGCAAACAGTCACGGGATCAAAAACTAAAGAATAGATCTACTAAGGTGAAATGGTTTTAAGTAAAAATAATAAAAAATAACGGCATTACACAAGCCGGAAAAGGCACTAATTTGGAATGTTAAAGCACTATTGTCTAATTACTTAAGAAACTGATAGAACTGAAACCATTTACCCTTAGTGTGCGGTACCTTAATATTTTTCATATGTCAAACACACAATCTCACGACTAATATTTTCTGTGAAAAAAAAAAAAAAAAACGATTCTCCTGAACCTCTACATCACAACTTTCATGGCAGGTAGACGGGCCCCTTAATATCAAGGATTTAGGATTTACGTCATATATTTTCTGGTGGTATTTTAATTTGTCTCGAGTTGTTCAACGGCGTTTCAAATGTTAATGTTTCTCCCTTTGCTACACTTTTCTACACTTTCCTTAGTGATCTTAAAGCGAATTGGATGGCACACTATTTAAAACAACGTTGTTTTAAGTATAAACGCCCCTGCTTGACCATACAATATGCTAACAACTATAGAATAATAAATTAGAAGCAGGCAGTCGGAGTTTCAAAATAATATTTTAAGAGAGTAAATATAACGTTTTAATGTGCATATAAAAGTCAAAAATTGCCTATCGCCGTTGAGTTTTTATTCACGGCGATTTACTACTTACACTAATTTTATGCAAACGATTTTGGGTATTTTACTAATATGCTCACATTAACATGATAAATAACGATTACTATAAGGGCTATTTACTTCACTGACAACTTCATAATTTTAAGTCATATATCAAACCATTTGTCGAAATTTATTGCACATATACAGTGAATTTTTTTCAACAAAATAGGGTTATATTAGTTTTAGAAAGTTATCCTTACTC
Source organism: Medauroidea extradentata (assembly GCA_003012365.1). Lineage (NCBI taxonomy): Eukaryota > Metazoa > Arthropoda > Insecta > Phasmatodea > Phasmatidae > Medauroidea > Medauroidea extradentata. Next base: position 31,235 of record PNEQ01003109.1, on the reverse strand, counting down.
CACAAATTAAAATTTGTAATGACATGACACCGCGTGCGACATGACTTACAAGAAGTCACATAATGAATGGAAAAGTTCCAGGTGGTTTGCCAAAAAGTCGAGCCATGTCCGTATCAGACTAAGAAATTGTAGTAAAGAAATACGTGTCTTACTTAGCTCAAATGTTAAGTTAATACATCGTGTTACAGTTTTTATCAATATAATGTTTTCACTAACATTTCTAAACAGAAACTGTAAAAAAAATTACAATAATTTTTTTTCTGGCAGCCCGTACTAGGCGGTGCGCCTTGATAACTAGACTGAACCATACAATCTTATATATTCAGTATTCGATCTTAACACAGTCCCCTGAGGTTTATACTACCAATCAGGCATCCCAGTCACACAAAATGTCTGCCTGCCAGGTGTTGTTGAAAAATTAACTGTTAGTTCAATTTTTTTAATTAAAACTATTTACTGTTTTATACAATATTTCAAATACCTATATCATTTTATTAGCAGTCGCTGTTAATCGTTTTACTTATTAGTTTAAGAAAGAACGTATAGTTAAAAAGATATTTTAAAAAAATATGTGGCAGGCAATAAACATAAGTATTTTACATAACCTTATATATTTACGTATTCCAGAAAATCGTTTTCAGGTGTTTTAAGTGCGGTTATCAATGGGTTATTTTCCGAATTATTTTCATAACGCAGAATACATTTGTATTCCATCTAATGATCATTATTCCCTCACCAAACAAAAGTAAACAATTGGCGTTTTTCTCGGTATGAAATTACCTACATAAACCAAAGCAAAATTGGAACATTTTTATATAGTATTACTATGCTGGCAATTGGAAAATCTAAATTTTAACAGGAAAGTTTCTAGTAAATAAGAAAAAAATTAAATTACATTCGAAAAATTAACTATGAAATGTCTCTGATAAAAAATGAAAACCTTTTATTTTTGATCAAATTTAACAAAATATTCTATAGCTTTTTAATATTCATGCAGTGGTTATGTCACGTATCTTACTTTATCATTAACAAATACGGCACATAGCACGTGAATAACTTTATATTAAAATTACATATTTAAAACTTATTCATACCAATTAGCTATTTGTAACAAGAAAGGGATTTATTTTTAATTTTCATGCCACCTCCTCCCTATCCGTTAATAATTACTAACAAAAAATTACCTAGGCAGTCATACTTTTGATTCAAACTCATGGTCTGCAGATAACGTAGCAAACAAAAAAGATCTAGCGAGTGTAATAGCTCTATGTGACAAATAAAAACACAAACACTTAGTAACAATTTTCAAACATAATTAATAAGCAAGAGAATGACGTTCACGAGCAACGGATTTACAAACGAACTAGCTGCCCGTCCACAGTTTGCTCGTGTTCAGTACTTTAGCATACCAATTAATGTAAGTATTTTATTTACTTTATTACAGAAATTTAAAAATCATAATTGTGCATTACTGTATTGTTTTAGCACGTAGCATATGAATTAATATGTAAGCGTAATTTGTTTTATTTCATTGATCAGTTGGTTTTCATAGCCGTACTATTATAATTTTTACTTTTTTCGTTTTATTATGGACACAACATGTATTACTAAAAAAATTAAAATTGGAGTTTGCGTTGTTACTTCTAAAGTCTATAAAACTAACATTATTTTGCCGAACATTAAATTTAAAGTTTTTCACTCTTGAAAGGCCGGTAAGGCAATGAAGGGTCATAATAAAGGTATTTTTTTTAAACTGCTGAGATTTTGTGACTGAAACATAACTCCCCACAAGAAATAATGGTATTGAATGGTGTTTTGGTGTTTCGTAAATCTTACCAAGATTTTTCGGTTTGATTTCCTTCCTGAATATGTGACAACTATTGAGTGTTAATTTTTTCAGGTGGAGTTTAGTTGGGCAATACAAGTTCCATAACTTCCACAACTATACAAAGTCCCCAGTCTGGAAGGTACATCACGATATGTTTACGTCATGTCTGCAAGAAGTACGCGTCTTGTGCAAATGCAAGCGCCTGCAAGATGAGCAACCACCACTACTCTTGAATGCAATCGGTTACCTAAGAGCAGGTCTTGCCAGACGAATGTTAGTGAAAATCGACTCCTAATACCTCCACGTCGACGAGTTTCCTTAGTTTAATTTATGTGAGTGAGGGATATCACCTGGGGCTGATCTAAGCATACATAGACAAAAAAGAATTTCTGTGTGTTGAAAACGCTAACACTGGTAAAACTATCCATACATCAATCAGTTACTTCAGTTATAAATTGTTCATGGTATATAGAGAATTTTATAAGCAAATTGTTAAAGGTACATAAGTATATATGTATCTTGTTATCTCATACATTACCTACCAGCGGCATCATCCAACACGATTCTCACATGCGAAAATACGGGGACCGACCCCGCTTGGAATCGAACTCGGTTCGCCTTGATTGGGAGGCCACCGCTGCCTCTTCATGGAAGTGTAGTTCATTTATGGTCTTCCCGGTAAATATTATTTTTCCTACTATTAATGTTCGTCGTTTTTTAGGCTTCTGTCGATAGATGCGAGTGTAGTATACTGAGATTACAACGTTTACAAAATATTTATTAGTAGCGATATTCACGTATTTCAGTTGTTGAAAGTGTCAATTGTTGTAAAAGTAATACTAAGATTGCAATGTTTACAAAAAACACGTATTAGCAGCGATATTCACGTATTTCAGTTTTCCACAGTGTCTATTATTGTTAAAATACTATAATACTATTGCAAGACGATCAAAAATTAAACCTGGTGTTTTAGATAACTCCATTTCTCTTGGTCACTCCATCTTTCTCGGTAACTCTGCCTCTCCTTGTAACTGCGCCATTTTCGGTAACTTCACCTATCTTGATAACACCAAGTCTCTGGAAAACTCCCCCTCTCGGTAATGGACTCATAAATTGCAGTAATGGTACGGGTAGACACACTGGAATATCGCGACAATGTTTAAGATAGTCTCCAATAAACTGTAGTATATTAACCGTGACACGTGTGAACAGTTTTGGGATAAATCGCACACGCTGTGTGTCCAAGCTGTGCCGTTCTTAATGGGTTTGTTGAAGAGAGAAACAATGCTTCAAATAAACCGTAGCCAATGTCGATACGAAACATTCCGTGTTATATACAGCAAGTTGGAGCCTAGCAACAAGTTAACTATTCCCGCGATTTTCCAGTGTCTCTAGGTACGTATGGGTAATCAGTTCCATGGACGGCGCGGGGTGACGACGAGGGTACTGGTGGCTCGCGCTATCAGCCACAGACATATGTGCACTTCCGGTCTATCCTATAACATGGTCGGCTTCTGGTACTGTAGGTCGCCGCCAGGAAGCGGCACTGCCACTTCCTGTTGCTCCGGAAGTCAAGAGCTACATTTTTCTCAGCAGATACGTGGCGTGAGTCACGTCGTCTGTGGAGGTTGCGTACGTCGCTTGAGTTAAGGCTGTTCGAGTGGGAGAAAATCGTAACTTTATGTTTGTATGAAATAATGTGAGTTTTATAGACGTTATTTGTGAGTACATTTCCCTCTTACAAAAAAAATGAGCTAAACCAAATTTCCATAACGGCACTTCAAAGTCAAAATGTGCACGTTTGTAGTTCTTATATGCCACAAAAACCAACGAAGATAAATAAATTAAAAATTTCACTCTGAATCTACAATCCATTATAAAATATTTTTTGTATAAAATTCTGAAGTTTTGACTTTTTGGCCTCATGTATCGATTTTTTTTTTAACAAAAATATTTTGTTATGGTTTTTAAGACATGTCAAGCAGTAGTGTGTAGTTCCAGTGTGAATTTTTTAATGTATTTATGTTCATTGGTTTTTGCGGCTTATAAGATCTAAAACATGCAAATTTTGACTTTGAAGTGCCACTATAGCAAAATTGGTTAAGCTGAATTTTATTTTGTGCGAGGAAAATATACTCTCAGGTAACCTATATAAAAGTATCACTATTTCATACAAATATAAAATTACGACGTTTCCACACTTTAACAGCCTTAACAAGGAATAAAGAGTAGCTTTTTTTTTAAATATAGACCCTACGACGTTTAATTTACTCGAGCGTTGGCAGCGAAATATTAAGCACTGTAGAATATATATAATTTTTTTGTGAATTTTTGTGTTCAAGTGGAAATTTATTTAAGTTTTCTTTATTTAGTAACATTAAAATAATAACTGTCGTCGTAGAAATATACTCACGCTTACAGCAATTTCAGTGCGAACCGTACGATAAATAAGTTTCACATGGCTTTACACATGACAACTTAGGTTAATTAATACAGCGATACAGAGAGAGAACATTTTAAACACTACTTTCAGGAATAATTAATAGCGACCCCTGGTTTTCACGAAAATATTTTTGCACCGCTTTGTTTTAATGCCTTACTTTCGCGCCCGCAGTTATGCTTCGTGGTTATTGGCAGCTTGTCATTGTATTAGAGAGTAGAACATCCAAGATAACATTCAAACACTGACCACGAACAGACCTGCAGGTGTACACGCAGGTCTTTTTTTTTTCTATAAAACACACCATAAACCCTCAAGGGTGTAGTGTTTGTAAAAAAAACGCTTGTAAATGCAATTACAAAGGTAAAATATTTACAAGTCATCAACCTTGAAAGCAAAAATTATAAAAAGAAGAAGCAACATCTGAAAATTACGTCCACAGTCATTGAAGTAAAGTTGTGCAAAAATATTTTCGCGAAAGTGAGGGTTGCCTAATGATAAATCACATGTCAGAGTTAATATTCAGGAATAATAAAACATTAGGTTTAGTGCTGCGGTGAAGAATGTGAACTTGGTACAATTTACGAATAAATGCATAGCCCAAGCTTGGGTTTAAAGTAATCTACTTTACCATCTTGGAGATAATTTGACCCTGGACTGGTGCGTATATCCACTTCGTATTCGATTCGTAGGATTTCAGATAGTAAAATATTTTATATTTTAAAAATATGTGTAAATAGGACACGTATATTTGTGGCCGAGAATATTGTGCGAGACTTTGTGAAGTTATTACTAGCCGGACCATTATAAATAATCTTACTAAAGGTTTTAAATAAAAATAAATGTGTATATTTTTTGATAATTCAAATCGTGTTAAAATTAAAGTAAAGTCTGATAAACATAGCGATTTTTGAATGTCTATCATATCCACTATATCTCCCATGTAGTGTTCTTTTGAATTATGTCTACATTATTTTCAGTTTCTACATAAATGCAATATACTTTTGGTAAACAGAAGTATGTTACTGATTAGGGTCAATTTAACGTGCATGAGGTGGCATCCGCATGACCTTCACGTTTCTAGCAGGTTTGTTGATGATAATGATGCACGAAATCGATATGGCGTTTAGGTTTCACATCCACCGCCGTTTTAAATGTATTTAATTTTCATGATAATGCTAACTTATTTTTGTGATATATTTGTATGTATTTGTTCATGGCGTATAATAAGAATCACATAAACGTTTTAAACATTAAGTTTATTTAATATTTTCATTGATTACGTAGAAGCTGTAGGATTGTGCGAGTTGAATATTTTTTATATACATTTTCATTTTTGTAATTTTATATGCCGAGTTAGTGAAAATATTCCAATAATGTTATATTTCAAATCCCCGTAGAGTAATTTTACAAAAGTACATTACTAAAATGCAAAGTTCTACATAGCGCAAACGTTTGTTAATCTAATTGAACCGCCATAAATTACATATAGATCTGATGATCGTTTGAATTCAGCCAAGGTTTGTGGTATCTCGTCTTATCAAATCATTAAATTTAATTTAATAACTACTTGCGAACAGCGTTATAGCTTGCAGAAAATGATCTGAAGATTTCGAATACTAGTCAGTACGTTTTACAGGATAACAGTGAAGTTACACGTATTTGTTCCCACAGTTATTCAGTTTCGTTACCAGCAAATGATCAGAAATTCCAAATGGATATCGAATACACTTTCTCCTGCTCAAATTGCTTGTTTAACTGTAAATATATAGTCTGTAAGAATGAAATTTCAGTCTTGTGTGAACTGAGGAGTGAACCAAATACAGTTGTCATTGTATACTATCCTGTAGATTTTCGAACTAAAATTCTTTCGAACATCCGACTCGAAACCTGTTGAAGTGCTCACAAAATGCAATCAGAAATTTTTCGCTTTGAAAGAAAAAAGTATTTTGCATTAACATCAATAACTTTACATTAAATTTAAACTCTAACATCGTTTGGCTCATTTTTTAACACGTTTATATTATCTGGCTTTCTTGTCCGTTTGTTTGTCTGTTCAGTAACAATGGCATGTTCGGTAATAATGGACACTGAATATATGTGTGTGTGTGTGTGTGTATATATATATATATATATATATATATATATATATATATATATATACATATGGTTTTATTACTCGATTTTTGTCTGATTGTCTGTTCGGTTCAAATACTGAAATTGGTTTTAAATTAACGTCTCGTTGAGAGAGATACACAAAACATTAAACATAGCTCAGAACAGGATGACAATGCAATACAAAAATTATTATTTACATAAAGATTACAACTTTTTAATATACCGCTTTAAAATAACTTCATTGATAGCCAGAAATTTTAAACTTTAAACATATCTCAGAATAGGATGACAATGCAATATTACAAGTATGTAGTAAAAGAACGGTTATTTTTTAAATAAAATAATATTTCATTTGCTACGTTTTTGAAACTCGTGACTTCAAAGTTTTAGGAATGACAAAAAAAAGTAGTATTAAATAAAAAATGTGTGATCTGTGTATTTAAAACTAATTAAAACGTACAAATAAAATTCACCTGCGAAAATACTTGTAAAATTAAACCGTCAAACCTGCGGCGCGTGCAATATATGATAGTAAAGAGTGCAGTGAATCGATGTCGTTTAGAAAAATCACACAACAGTTCAAACCAATTCAGTGCTATATAATTATTATATTAGTACCTTAAGTGAACTATTCATGCATCAATTAACTGTTGCATAGTCTCCAAGAGTTTCGTTTTAATCTTCAAGTGTTTTGTTACGATAATTTTTTTTAATTTTATTCCTTTTTTAAAACGTGGTATATTAACTTTTTAATTTAAGTCAGGTATAAATAGATCGGAAAACTTAAGATTCTGAGACAAAATACACCTACATACAAAAGTAACTGAAACAGTAAAGTAATGGGTGACTTGATGGCTACAAAAAGGGTAATTACAAAGGGTACCTAACACGAAAGCCTTATTTCAAGGGCCGTATAAAATAAGGGTTCACTGTTTTATAATGTAATTAATCCCTTATTTCTGCCATAACAGTAGGATTTCCTAACTGTCGCAGTTAATGTATTGATATTAGTCCTATGCGTAGTGATAACACGAATGGCCCTCGTTTTCGACTTTTTTTTTATTTAAGAGTGAGTGATAGTCACCATCTTGAATTTTTGCATTTTGTGTCATAACTTTTCTTCTGGGTAAATTTGTGCAACTTTAACCTAATTACAGAATGTAATACATACTGATACAATTTTAGACACCGTAAACCCTTATTTTCCGATACTGTTACAGATCGAGTTGCAGTTAAGAAAGTAATAAGAATTATCTAACTGCTATTAGATCTGTAGCAACAGTAACGACAAAAAAAATATTTACGGTGTTTAAAATTCTATTTGTGCGTATTACATTCTGTAATTAGGTTAAAGTTGCATAAATTTACCCAGAAGGAAAGTTATGACACAGAATACAAAAATTACAGATGGTCACTATTACTCACTCAGCAGTAGTTATTTGTTATTCCATGTTGAACAAAACGTCATTTAAGTTAATTCATTCCGCGATTATTCATTTGGAATTTAGCACATTGATGCAGCCATTTATTATACACAGTTTTTCTTTTACGAAGAAAATATAATGATCAATCCTAACGGTATCGTAGCAATTTAAATTAATTACACTTTAGCAACGTCCAGAATAAAATAATAGAAAAGTAAACTAAAGTAGGTGTGAGTGGTAAAGAGCATGCAACATAATACATGAATTCAAAAGTTAAATGTTACATACAGGTAAACGGCAAATTAATTTTCGCTACATATTCCAAACGACATTAGTTTTCTCTGCAAGTTTTACTGCTCGCTCGGGCAACACACGACATTCATTAAATAAGATATTGTTAGAGAGGGTGAAATTTGGCGAATGCAATGACCTTCTTGCTATAATCAAATATCCTGTGCATAGTCAAGCCCTGTCTACTCGTTTATTGTCTGCTGTTCCACTGAGTAGCAGCTAGTGGACAAATGGTCGGGACTTGAGTGTGCATAGGAAATTTGATTCTAACATGCAGATCATAGAATTCGCGTAATTTCACCATCTCTAGTTATTGTATTCATATAATACATAAGTGGTTATTTCTATAAGAAATTTGCCGTTAAGTGCAAATGTGTAGTAATTAAAGCATTTCTGCGTCAAAGTGAAACGACATTCTACTTACACAATTCCTCGCTAACGCACACTTCTAAGCAGGACAGACACATATAACCTCAGTTGTCGCGCTTTAACGATAATCAAAAACTTTATGACCAAAAAACGCATCATTAAGTTTGCCAGTCGGTTTTATGGCCGTCGACGATAGTTACTGATTGTGTAACAACAATGTTATCTTAACGATTGTCGAGCAGTTTGATATCTGTTGAAACTCTTAATGATGGTTGGCGATATCAAGAAAGGAATAGCATTATTTTTGTTTTGTATCGTACTAATTATATGTAGACACATACCTCTTCAAAACAGTTGAAATCAGTTAAAAATTTTAAAATATTTCCTCCTTGTGGAACGCAGTAATAATATAGAAACCAAGGTTTTATGTAACGAACTCTTGTGATGCTTATAAAGTTACAAATAACAACTTTCTGTTAATCTTAGTTAAACTGTAGTTACTCAAGGTAGTGTTAGAAAATATAGTTCAGCGTGTAAGGAAAACATTGTATCTATAGTCAAACTTAATTTCCTCTTGCCAAAGGCCCACAGATTACATTTATACATGAAGTGGTTACTGTTTTGCAGTAAGTCAGGCTTTGAAACTAAAAAAAATGTTCTGGAAAATAATTTAAATATATCGGTTGTGTTTAAAGACATCTTCTTTGTAATAAAATCGGAAAATATTTTTCAATCGTGAGTGTAAAAATAAACAGTCATTTAAGAGAGTACATAACAAACCCACATCCTCACAAAAACACACATCAACTACGGCAGACTTGAGTAAATAAATGTACTTGCAATAAATGGTAAATAATAAATGTCCACATGAAATAACATTAAATCTACTCTCGAGCGACATACAAAGAAACCAGTGTAAACGTGTGTCTGGTGACCCTGGTATATTCTGATAAATTCAGTTGCAAATCATAATATACATATGGTTATTTTACATGGTTCTTGAAAATTTTAGGCTGGTAGTATTCCCCAGGGGGTTAAAGTATTAAAAATTTCAACATATACTTTTGAACTAAACATTATAATCATAACGGAAAAATTTCAGATTTTATGTGGTTTCAAAAGTGTTCGCTTTATCCCGAACCATGTATAGTTATGAATGGGTGGCAGGGCAGACACCCGGATCCTTGCTGGTGGGGCGAGGCGTCCAAGGTCGGCAGTTGTCCGGTGGCTAATAATAGCCCGCGGCGGCTATCTGGAAGCTCTTATCAGCGCGTATATACATTAGCAGAATGTCGCATGTCGCGGCGCGGGTCAGGGGCTATCTTCATTGCACGCAGTGGAGGGAGAGAAGGGTGATGAAGTGAAGACATGCTGGTCATCACTGGTGTCTTGCATAGTGGCTACTGTGTTTACCTTCTTGAAGTTACAAGTCCTGACAACAACAATGCCGTACGGTAACATGATACTTGCTGGAAGCCCTGCTTCACGCCAACTATGTATCCTTCCGCCAAACATCAACTGACGGCTGCACTGCAAGCCGACGTGCATTGTTCATCCGCCGTCACTAACTACGTCACCTATAAAATATTATAATATATGCTATATGTAAATGTGAATTTTATTTCATTTCCTAAAAATGTTCACATTATGTACATATTCCATTAAACGATTTTCAGTATTTTAGCCGCTGTTCATAATATACAGAAGAACTATTTCTACGACATCAATGCCAAACCAACCAACCTCCAACTATCGTATAACAGAAATGTTTAACTCACTTTTCAAATAATTATTAAGAACAATTTTCATGCTTGCGGACGCGTAACAATATAAAGTTTATTTATTTATCACACCGTTTTTCTTTTTTATTTGCTTACATACGTAGTTGTATGGTAATGACTGAAGTATTCCTAGTATTTTTTTTCAACAGTTCGTTTCTATAAAAGCATCAACTTACCGTACGGTGGGTAAGCCGACACTGCATTCACGAGGTATTTGTGAGGATTTTAGAATTCCGCTCACACTTCCAGAATGCCTACTTAGGGAATATTTTTTGTGTCATGTCATAATTAATAAAGTAAATAACAAAAACAGAAGCTTTACTCAATGTCTTGCGGTACGTGTATTACTTATTTGACCGAATAGTAGTTCTCTCTCTAGAGTGAAACGATGTTAAGTGATAATGTTTTGTTTTTGGTACTGTCTTATTTCTATATCTGTTTTACAATATCATCGGTAAAATCATTTCAAATTTTATTCAATACACTTCAAGACATCGCTAATATCTTCTCCCTTAATTAAAATTTTAAATACTTAAATTTTTGCTGTTGCCGTAAAGTATTTGTTGTAGGGAGCTTGCTTTAAAAAAATTCTAAAAATGCAAAACACACATTAATCAATATAAACTGATTAGGTTTTGCCTGATATACGCCATTGCAACGGAATATAGCTGAGACGCAGAAAACCGCACAATTACATGTAAGAACTAAGCACGAACAAATGAGCAATAAAAACAAGAAACACGCCGAGGAAACTAGAAATAGCTGTGATCAGTCGGTCTGCTGGAGTTGCTCAGAGTGTTGAGGACGATAACAAATACCAGCTTCCGAAACATCGCGTCTGTTGTCGAAGAGGAGCTGCTATAATCGTCGGTGTTACAGTAATTTGGGGTAACTTTGTACCGGAACTTCATGATTAGCAATGTTATTCATCAAGAACACAGGGCCGCGGTGGCTGAGGGGTTAGACCTCTCGCCTCCCACCGAGGCGATCCGGGTGCGATTCCCGGCCGGGTCGGTCCCCGGATTTTCGCATGTGGGAATCGTGCCAGACGATGCCACTGGTCGGCGGGTTTTCTGGGGGATCTCCCGTTTCCCCCATCCATTCATTCCGGCACTGCTCCATACTCACCTCATGTCACCCCCACCAGCGTTAAAGACCTAGATGATGAACGTTGTGTTGTCTACAACCATTTCTGTTGCTGTGTTCATTTGTGTTGTCCCCCTTGTGAGTGTTCATCAATGTTGACATTTCCACGCACCTTCGCCTTGTTTGGTCCTCGTCGGCGTTGACTTTCCATCTTCGTTTTGTGATTTTATTGTATACCGACTACATTCCTATATCAGAATTATTTGTATTTCTTATTGACTGCAGCCATTTCTGCTGTCCTTAGTGCATTTCGTGTTTTTGTTGCATAGTTTCTTATGACTAGTCCTGTCATGTAAGCCGTGCGTTTTTTGCGCCTCAACATTTGCTATCAACGACGCACAACCAGCGAAACACGTTACTTTCTAATACAGCCCTATTGCAAATAAAAAGTCATTGCACGAGCATTATGTTTCACCCCAGCCTCTAGGTACATCTCACTAATGCTCACGTACAATATTATTTTTCTGACCACAGCGTTCCTCTAGGAAACACTTAGAGATGACAATATTAGTCAACGGAGTAATGTTAAACATGCCAGTGCACTATGTGTATGCCCATACTTTTCTTTTCATGATTCTTACTATACGCAACACTGAGTTAGTCTGAGGAACCATTTGACTTGTATGGTCAGGAACACTCCACAGCCAGTAGCGTACAAGAGGTAAGGTATAATATATACACCTTGGTCTCTGCAACAACACAACTGCTCAAAGCGTATAGTCGCTGCTAATAGAGAACAGCCACGTTACGCCACTGATTCTGCTTATTTAGAATGGTAATGATGTTAGTGTTCTACCAGAAGGCGGGTTTACAACCACTGAGGGAGGCGGGTGATGGAAATCACGACGTCCTCTGAGGTCAACTATGCGAGGTGATTCTCTGGTTGTTCGCAATTTTCTTCCACAGGATGGTGATGAGATTACAACACAGTACCTAGTTCTGAACCCAGAGAGGCTACTCTAAACATTGACCGCCTCGGTTGAGTATCGAATCCGGGACCTTTGGCTTAGTAGCCAAGAGCTCTGACCACTGGGCCAAGCGGTTGGACCGTAAAATACCTATTTTCGACGTTTCTGGCTACGAGAAAGAGAATTGAATTGAATTTATTGCACATAATAATATAAACTATTTGACAATAACAAGGTTTTGGTCTCGTATACATACGAACATAGACAATAAACACACTGCAAGTTGTAGATGAGTACAACATACAGTAAGAGAGGTAGACAGAGCATCACATGAGGTACATGGTAACAATAAAGTACCTAACCGATGTGTTGAAAGCCATATCGCTACATCAGGTACAATAATCACTCATAGTTAGTGTAATAAAAACTTAAGCTAGTGGAACATTAAATAAATTAGCAAGCTTCGATAATTTCAAATTGAATTAAGGAGGATAACACACTAATAAGAATAACACAAGAACTTAAGCTAGTGGAACATTAAATAAATTAGCAAGCTTTGATAATTTCAAATTGAATTAAGGAGGATAACACACTAATAAGAATAACACAAGAACTTAAGCTAGTGGAACATTAAATAAAGTAGCAAGCTTTAATAATTTCTAATTGAGTTAAGGAGGATAACACACTAATAAGAATAACACAAGAACTTAAGCTAGTGGAACATTAAATAAAGTAGCAAGCTTTAATAATTTCTAATTGAG
>PNEQ01003109.1:0-18069 GCA_003012365.1 Medauroidea extradentata | reverse complement strand
AGAATAACACAAGAACTTAAGCTAGTGGAACATTAAATAAAGTAGCAAGCTTTAATAATTTCTAATTGAATTAAGGAGGATAACACACTAATTAGAATAACACAAGAACTTAAGCTAGTGGAACATTAAATAAAGTAGCAAGCTTTAATAATTTCTAATTGAATTAAGGAGTATAACACAATAATTAGAATAACACAAGAACTTAAGCTAGTGGAACATTAAATAAAGTAGCAAGCTTTAATAATTTCTAATTGAATTAAGGAGGATAACACACTAATTAGCATAACACAAGAACTTAAGCTAGTGGAACATTAAATAAAGTAGCAAGCTTTAATAATTTCTAATTGAATTAAGGAGGATAACACAATAATTAGAATAACACAAGAACTTAAGCTAGTGGAACATTAAATAAAGTAGCAAGCTTTAATAATTTCTAATTGAATTAAGGAGGATAACACAATAATATAGAATAACAATTTATCAGATATGCTAAAGTGATAAAGGGTCTATGATTACACGCCAGCCAGATGTGCATATTAGTAATGTTATGACAATGATTTGAAAACATGAGAGGAATAATTAGTTTTGTAAGGCAATGTGAATACATGTGATTACTTAGGCATTGACTGCTTAGATAAAGTACACTAAAAGAGACATTAACAGATTACGTAAAGTCAACTAAGATATTCTCCCATGTATTAATAGATTGCATGACAAACTTTTTAACTCTCTTTTGAAACAACATAAGATTAGGAGAAGCGTTAAGCCTTGCTATAGGACCTAAATGGGTGTATGCACACGTGTATAGTTCTTTGAAACTATTCCAAAACCCTCATCATTCATCACTCACGTACCTTGAAGCATGTTTTAATAAATATATATCGGCCGAAGTTCTTCACGCCACTTAGCAGCCTAGATACGCAATCAGAAAGTGCCACGGTGCAGTGTTTCCCGCATTCTTGCGCAAACTATCCGCGCTGTTTACAACAAACTGATTTTAAAAATTCAAGACTGCTCACACTTTGTACACATATATAGAAATCGTGTTAAATATCAATAAATATATTTGTCACAATTTTTTTTTTTTTGCGTTTAGTGCTAAATTCGTAACTAAAAAACCGCGAAGACTTTTAACAATGAAACATTTTTGGTGTACAGGATGTTTATAAACAACCACATCATAAGCTAGCCACGCGCATGCTGGGATAAAATGCAAACGAAAATGTAAATAGTAAAATATTGTACGATCATATTTTACATGCACAATATGGCAACACTGCACGGAGAAAGTTCCCCTTCTTGCAATCCACTTCTAGGTATTATTGTATGTATGTTACGTAGAGTAAACTAAGAACCATGTTTGGACTGTTCGGGATTTTTTACTTGCACCCGTAATACGCAGTCAGAACAGTAGTAGTAAAATAAGAACGATGTCTGTGGAGCGCAAGAGTGGACTAAGTACGGTGCTATGTAGTCGCATTGTGGATATAAAATGTCAAGGTACAACATTCTGCCACTAAGATTTTCGCCTCCAATTTAGCCCGGGATTCGCGTGGAGTGCTTGCGATGCTGTTGTTTCTGAAGATCCTGTATAGTTGGCTACACCTTTGCTAAAATTGTAACAGTGAATTGTTATAATATTATTAGTATTGTTTTCAGTAACTATCTTCTAATAAACTGTGGAACAATTATTTATGACAAAAATATAATATGACTGAGCTTTACGTCACGTCGACAGTGAAGACGTTAATCACATAACCACAATGACAAAAGTATTGCCTTAGTTAAGAGGACTGTGTTCTTAGCCGTTGGACGGTGTTGTGGCGTGTCACGCGAATACTTTTTACGCGAAACCGCCGAACTTATTCTTATTGTTGTTATCTATGAAAAGTACACCCGCTTGAAACTACGTATGCCACTTTTTGAAAATGCAGGATGCTTGTTAGTAATATGATTTTTGGGCCTCTGTAAATGGCTAAAAACTTTTTTTTAGATTGCTGTAACTCTGAAAATACGACCTGAATCAGCAAATTGCACAATGAGGTGCGTGCATTGAACTTCACTTCATACTCTGCAAAAATAAAATCATAGGGTCACCGCTTAAAGTCCCATAGGAAAAATAGTTCTACGAGAACACTGCACGACAGTTTAGCACGCTGCGAATAGAGACTATGTGCCTATCATCGAGAGTGGTACTCCGGCTCTTATCGCCCAGATGTTCCCGCGCGTCATACGCGGAAATTTCAAACCAGTATACAGTACTCTTAGCAATCTATCGTAGCATTCACCTGGAGCAGTTTCAGGAAAACATGTCGCCTTATTTTCTCGGTCACTTACTTTCGGCGAGTATTATTATCTAATACATAAAAAAGACTCGATGTAAAACGGTCTGCGAGGTGACTTTAAAATTATTTCCACTGCGTGGCCTGTATTTGTTAACAAAGCATTACATGTGTGTGGACTTTTTGTTTTGAAAATATTAAGTTACGTTACTAAAAAAATATTAGATAGCTGGTTCCTATAAATGTTTAAACAATAACTCGCAAAAACAATACAAACAGGAAAACCATGACCTTAAGAGACCTCTGTAACGGACGTAATTTTTCCGCGTTTACGGCGAGGAGACAGAAGAGCGACAAAACTCAGACTACCACGCTCGACGATAACCACATACTTAGTCTCTACTGGCGTGCAGTTTATTATTTTTATATTAGAGAAAATTGATAAGCTCATGTTATCTATTTTACGATTCGGGGTGTCGTGATGGTATTTTTGGAGTTACGTGCTTTTAAAAAACATTTTTGAAGGTAGCCTAAACACATATCTCATAGCAGTGCTATATATATATATATGTATATATATATATATATATATATATATATATATATATATATATATATATATGTATGTGTGTGTATTTATTTTGGAAGAATAGTTAGTTGAAATTTGCTGTTCTGTTCGTTGAAAAACATATTGGGTTTCACGCAAATTGTAATAGACGATATACGCTATAATGTCGTTTATGCGCCACGTATATATTTAGTCTTGGCAAGAGGCTGGAGAGGTAACTTTAGGTGAATTTGGTTGCAGTGACTGAATGCAGATGTGATAGAAACGAAAATATCCCTGGAAAATCAGTCAGGGTTCGCCACGTTACCCACGCTGAAACTCGGGAAAGGAACCCTAATCGTCATGGTGGGAGGCGAGCGGTCAGACCACTACACCGCCTGGGGTGGTGTGACGCGTGGAAGAAGGGGGGAGTGGGGCGGGTATATTCTAGGACCGCCCGTCGTCCCCGGGACGCGCCACGTCACTCAGACGCTCGCGAGACGCCGCTCCCAGTAGACGCCTCCAGGTCAGTGCATTGAGTGGCTTCCTCTGTCCTCTCTTCCTCTCGGCAACGTTCACTCAGTGTTGCGTCAGCCAGGGCTACCACAATGAAGTCCTTCTGCTGACTGGCCCCTCCGGTACATTTACTGCGACGTGCCAGGAACCACGCACTGGCTGATGTAACAAGCTTCCAACCTTGCTGTTACACTGCCTCCGACATTCTCAGAGATGAGAGAAAATTACTAATCAGGCATTAGCAACTTATATTGAGGTAATATACTACGTGTTATCTTATGAGAGAGTTTGGCACAAGGAAAATTTTACCGCTAGTTTCGCCGCTATCGCTAACGGGCGTACTAAAATACGAAAACATTGTAAAATTTAATTTAACTAGGTCTAATGAAGAGAAAAGTTACTTGCTTTAATTTTAAAGAGAAAAACAAGCCAATTTCTACTTTTAAATTATCAAGTTCATGTAACTTAAACTTTACAAAATCTCTACAATTGGTCGGTGTATGTCTCTTACCTACACCAGCGCTCTAGAGACAGAAACTGCCCCTGTACCAAACTGTTATCATAGATATTTACAGCCTGTAGTAGAATTAACCTTAGAATTTATGCTTACTTTGTTTTCTCACATAACAATATGGCGAACTGCAATCAGCTGATCCTGCAGGTGTATTGACGAATGAGGTTATGGTTAGACAATCCACATCAATATTATACACGTTGCTATGATAACCAACAATGTTTATCTAATATAAATATGGAGGATGGTCTCCTCTCTCTTCCGTCTCAAGGCATCACACCTCTCGCCATAGAACATACGTAATTCCCCGTATGTATGTTTCCTCTACTCCCTGGACGATGTTAAAAGGTTCCGTCTACACCAGCAGCCAAATAGTAGGCAGAGTTTCGGTCATGTAAAGGCACTGATACAATTCAGTACGTATTTAATGTGGAGTGGCCTGGCGTTATTATTAACACGCCCGGATTAGACTGGAGTTGGAATGGAGTGACATAATCCAATCAAGTCACCGAGGTGGATTGGAGTGAATAATCCGGATTCATCTACTTTAACCGTCTATGTGACTGAACGTAACAAAGGCTAACCGATCGCCGTATAGAACCGTTTCTTTGGTTATGTAATGTGTTAGAAACGTCCTGGGCTAATCAAATAAGAAAGTTTAACATTCTAAAGATAATGGAAAATACAAAATAAATCAAATAATATCCGAACAGCAAATTAAAATAATACAATACATATATGCATCTTTGTCCTTCGAAAGTCATTTATTCCGTACATCAATTTTTGGCGATAAGATGACTATGCACAATGTTCAGTCTTGGTTCATCCCACGTTTACATGTCAATCAGAATTGTAAATTTTACTATAAACACATTTCGGTACCAGTTCACTTAAGATTCACTGCATGTCCAGGCCTGGAATTACAATCTTTACGCCCTAGGTCAAAGTGCATGAATGTGATCCCCCCTTCCCCAACCCTGTTTTAACACATACGTATATGCATAGTACAATGTTTCGAAATCTGTAGTTCATCTTCAGAGGAACGTAGACCTATTTCATGTTAGTTACCTATATATTTAGTTTCATCCCTTAACATTTATTTTGTTTACTGCCAATACATTTTTGTCAGTCACTACAGTTAAACTGTGTCGCAACTCAATTGAAACTTGTAATGGGCAACTATGCCAACAACAATATAGGGGAGTGCGAAAAATAACCATTTTTCCATTTCGACTAGTTCTCTGTGTCCTTCGCCATAGCGTAGGTTGGCCTTATGAGGATTCCGGGCCTGTCCATGTCAGACTCAGTCCGACTTGAACCAAGTCAGAATTTTACTCTAAACGTGGATTGTCAGCCGTTTCTCGGATATGGGCCCGGTTTCACCAACCATTGTTAAGCATTTAACATTTGTTAAAGAGGATTAACAGACGATTTAACGTGTAAAATCTTCTGTTAATCTTCTTTAAAAAATGTTAAATGCTTAACTGAGGTTGATGAAACCGGGCCCTGGTGTAGCCACAAAATATTTATTAGTACAGAAGTGAAATAGCCGTTAGGACGGTAAACTACGTTACACACACCTACAAATTGGATTCGCTGGCCAGCAACATGGCGGTAACACCTACCGCCAATCAGCGTAGAGTGACTGTCCTGCTGGCCGGCAGTCAGGCCAGTAGGAAACCTGTCGTGCAGTCAAGTAGACACGGGGCTGGCATGAACAGCCTCGGGTAGCCAATAAACGACGAAGTTCTCCCGTACTAAATGAGCCGCCACGTCATTTCACGTCTGTAGAGACCGGAAAAATTCGCGAATTACATGCGTCATGCTACAAGAAACTATACTCCGTCCACTCTAAGGTTGCAGCAGAAATAAAAATTTCTAACGAAGTAAATCAAAGCAATATAATTATGTCTTCATTGCTAACATTGTGATTGTGCCGTTACAAACTTTACTTGTATTTTCCAATAATTAAAATGAAATTTATGCTGTGCAAAAATGTTATTGTCATTCACTTGACTGAATTAGCTGCAACCTTAGAATGGATAGGGTATACCAGTGTCATCATAAACATCGAGGTGTCATGCTGGTGGATAAAGTTCTTCCGACCGACAAGAGATAGCACAGCAGTCACCTCTGCAGTTTTGCTGTTGATTGGCGTTATGATTTGCCTTTCAGTAGTTGACTAAACGTTTGTCGATATTGGATTATTCCTGGATCGCGTATATCAACACAGGCTTTTAAACTATTTTAGTGGTATTTCGCAACTGTATCGTACCATGAATGCTAAAGTACACTCGGGTTTATACTTACTTACATATAATGATCAATATGCAAGTCAAGTCCGAATTTTGTGCGCACTCGTAAAACACTTTAACTTGTTTGTATTCGATCGTTGTGGCGCAAACCCGACCACCGATCACAACGCACAGTTGACCACATGTTGTATGGTTCACGATGGATTGTCGGTGGTTTGTCGGTAGCTCGCCAGGTAAATTTGAATGTTGCCCAACTCGGCCGCTCTGACATCGTACCGTGGAACTTTCGTCACAGCAGGTATGGCAAATCATATTCAAACAAACACTGCCATTCAATTATCTGATTGTACCAGAGCCTCAGCTGTCATTTAACAACCTTGTAGGATGTTTTAACTTCGTTGGCGTGCGAATATCATTTAAGAATATTTTTGTGTCGCTCTTGTACTTTCCGCCTTTTAACTGAGTTATTATTATTATTATTATTATTATTATTATTATTATTATTATTATTATTATTATTATTATTATTATTGTAGAAACCAAGCTAGTAGACAACATATGCTCTTTAAAAGAAAGGTGTTCTTTGCTTCATTTACAGAACACATCGTTGTAGAAACAATCCAGATAATAACGACGAACAAACTGGATATTGTCCCTATTATAATATAAGTATGGTATCTACAATACGTTGAGCTAGTTCAATAGTGATACATTTGTGAAAAAATTTTGCTAATCAATCTCTAATTAAAAAGTATATGTAGTAAGTTTGTCGAAACCTGTAAATTACAGAATGAATGAAAACATTCCTTAAAGATAATGTTTTAAAGAAATCTAGTAATTATATAGCTTCACATTTCAAAACTCGAATATTCCAACTGAAGAGTTTTTATAGTAAATCGCAATATTCAACTAGCACAGCTAAATACTTGTGTTACGATCCCGGCATTAAGAGCTGGTTAGCACAGATTGCGTAGTGGCTAAAACGCGTGCCTCTCACCACACACGACACCAGTTCGGATCATCCCCCGTTTTTCCCATGTGATAAACGTGCCAAACTATGCCATTGGTCAGCGGGTTTTGTCCATGACATTCCGTTATCTTTGCCACTTCACTATGGCGATGCCTCTGCTCACTGCAAGTCACCCTCATAGCCTTAAAAAAAAACTCATTGTTAAGAGGCATGAACGGTGTTTCTATTATTTTAAACGTGCATTACCGTTATTAGAAATGTGATTTTTCCAGGATTCTCAAAAAGACTGAAACCATCGGTTTTTCTTGGGCTCCAAAAATACCACCCGTATACGTAAACCGTATGCTAACAGCGTACACTGGCGTTTACTACAAACTATCTAGAAATATAACAATACAGACGCCACTTAAAATCCCGTAGAAAAAAATACTACTACGAAAAAAAAACTAAATTCTTATTACTCCGCTTTCTAAGCGCCATAAACGGGGAAAATTACGTCCGGTACACAGGACTCTTAAGGGCGCTGCCTACCTCGGGTCCTTGTGGAATAAGGATAGGGATTTATATGTAAATTATATTCTGTGCGACTCAATCCCCATCAAAGATATCACTTTCGATAATGTATTTAAATATTTCTTGGAATGGGACAGAATAAAGCACTGCATCGTTGTGGACATACGCCATTGCAAAATGATGTCGTCCCATAATTGTAATACGAGATTAAAAAACAAAGAAACGAGGAAAAATTAAAAAACAAGCCTAGTTTGGCTTTGGTCACCACGTTCATTAACTAAAACAGCAGAACGTAAAAAATCACTTAATGAATTAGTTTATTATTTTTTTCGTTTGTTATTTCTTAGTCTGATATTATATTTCTGGGACATTATAATATTGCAATCATGTATATGTCCACAACAGTTTAGCAAGCTTAGCAAAATTTTTGATGTGGGCAATTCTCTGAGCTCTTTGGGACGGAGGTCTTATAATTAGAAATATAAACTTAAAAAAATACACAAAACAGCAATCGACTATAATATTCGCAGCACCCTTTTTACGCACACAATTAATACTGCACCACAGAAACGTTAATTAACTCTGACAATTAAAGGATAACATTGTTTACCATAAATTAATTAAAGACTACAAACAAAAATAAAGTTCCATCATATATCGAATCAGCAGTATCTCGAATAGTGACAATGTACAATCCTTAACAGTCCGAAGTTGTGATGGCTCACCATGTGCTGCGCAGCACCCCGAGTGCACTACTGTCTTCACTCTTGAGGATTTTGGTTCGGCTCCCGTCGCGCACCTCCTTTTTGCCCGTCGACCCGTAGCAGTAGCCCTCTTGTTTCGTCCAGTACTGTTCCGAAGGTATATATGTGCCTGAAGCCTCACAGTAGACTCAGACATCACCAAGTGTCTTCACCAGTCTCTCTTCACAAACATAGTACCTACTTCTAGCAGGACCAATAGCGAACTCTCCTAAGTTGCCAGTGACTGCTCTCGCCGATACGACACCTCCAGTGTTCTTATCCACAGCTCACCATCTTTCTGTAGCACGCCAACACCATCTTCACTGCTGCCGTCGACACAACACCCGAAGTGTTGTTCGTCCCTTCTGCAGTCCGCTGATGTTACTCAGCCTCGACGTCGACCACCACCGCCGTGTTGCCGTCCCCAAGGTCTCCTGGTCAGTTCCGTCGCGCCGACACAACACCCCAAGTGTTGTCTTCTCAGCGGCTCGTCACTTATCATGACGTCCGTCATCGCCCCAGTGGCGCCGACACCGACCCTCCCCACACTCGGGTCTAGCTCCCCTCACATTGGTCTCCAACAGACTTCGCAAGACTCCCCAAGATTCTTCAAGACTGCCTTTACTTCGCAGTTTGGAGGCTTTTATATGGACAATTTGGTGGCGTCAATCGGCGGTGCAACATGATGACCAGAGGTCTGAAAATAGATATTACCTCACTCCTACCTGCCGAAAGTCACATACATGCAAAGGCATCTTAAAGGTATCATGGGGAATCCCAGTGACGTATATGTGGTTGAACCATCGGACTGTCCATCCGATACGACGCATAATGCCTCCAGCCAGGCCAACATTCAACAGTAGGTATATTATTTTTCGCTTTCGAACAAAAATCATTTTCTGCATTGATGTAAGGAAAATACTACTACGAGATTTAAAGTGTGCTAAAAATTTGGAATATGGGTTTCAATTGTAATTTTTAATAACATAAATACAGATTTGCTCATAGTTTTCAGGGTATTTAGAAAACCCCTAGAAGATTCTATACCAATGTAGGTCGCACAGTCGGTCCCTGGATTTTCGTATGTGTGAATCGTGCCGGATAATGCCATTGGTCGGCGGGTTTTCTCGGGGATCTCCCGTTTCCCCCGCCCTTTCATTCCGGCACTGCTCCATTCTCACCTCATGGCACCCCCCCCCCCCATCAGCGCTGAAGACCTCGCTGCTAAGCACTAACCAAAATATCTCTCACTCACTAGGTCGCACAGAGATGAACAAAAATGTCAGTGGTTGCACATGCACTGAGCCCACGTAACATTATTTAACATGTGATATCCTTATAATAGTTCTCGTTAGGGCTGTGTTTGTGTGTGTGAGGCGATATGAGCGACGACAGCCGACACATGTATTGTGATATCTGCCCTACGCCCAAAATCGTAAATGCGTGTGCAGTGGTCCCGATGTGACGTTTTCGCTGTGAGACCTTAATCTTTGTCCATATAATTGTATTCAACCCGTCACTGGAGGAAAGCTCAATGTACCTGTAAAACTCAATCTCGGACGAACCCGGTACATATGTCTCGAAAAATAACCTTCTAAAAAAGCCAAATTTATTCAAGTTCGAAGGCTTAAAAATAACGCTTCCAATGTGCGAGAAGTCTTAAAAGTCATACTCATATGTAGTCAGAAGTGTATTTTCTTCTTGTACACAATCATTGTGGACAAGCATTAACTGGTCTCTGTGAATGAAAGCATAACTCCAAATACGCTGCGCACAGTTCGAGCGCCAGTCGGACAACCACAATCTCTTCACTAACTCCCGATGCATGAATGACGTTGACGACTGCGTGGTTGCGTCATGCAGGAGTGCAGTATGAACACTGCTGTGGTGGCGCCTCGTCGCCAGTCCTAGGAGAGACACTTTTATCTACACCGTCGACAAATACTGGTTCCTGTTCTGCAACCACGATAACCCAGACCACGGCGGAAGTCTGGCGGTTAGGTGTTCCTCTTCCGAGATAACATATCGTGTTTGCGGTTAGAAAAATATACTCTGTTGTTATGCATTGTGGGTTACCATTGTTTCTTTCCATGCCCTTCAATTACGAACCTGAAAAATTCGCAGGTTTCTTGTTTACTAGTAATAAAACAATGGTAAGTCAGTATCACTTTTCCAATTGGTTCTTAGCATATTTGACCCCATCTTGTAGGATACTGGGCCAGTAATAAAGACGTTATCTGACTGAGTACACCAACGAGCTATGTAGTAAACATAGATGGGCGGAAACAACAATCTCTATGGCTCTGAGGTGAAGCCCAATTGAACGTGGTATTTTGACTCTAGATAAAATGGCGGACTCTTATTTCCGGTCGAGAGACGAGAGCGATTATGCTAATTTAAACTTTATTACAGTATAATATATTACAATAATCATTGGCATTTTTTCCTGTGTTTAGCGGGAATATAGGGGAGCTATAAAGTTACGGATTTTATGTGAATATATGACGGATTTTTAACATAATGTTGACCACACTGCTGTTCGCCATGTTTTCTAGGGTCAAACAGCCGTTCAATTGGGCTTCACTTTGGAAGCGTTTCCGCCCCTCTATGTTAACTACATAGCTCGTTGGAGTACACATATATCCTTGCAGGCTAACCTACAGGTAAGTGAATCTGCGAATTATTCCTGTCTCTAGTAGTAATGCGTGGTGATGTCACGTGATAGCTGCTTGAATGGTTAGAATTCAGTGGATACTCAACTGTAGCCAGTGCGTGTATAGGACTGAGAAATCTAGGTTGTTGCCAGATGAATCCACGAAACACCGGTGCCTCTGCCAACTGTCTACGAGAAGATGTAGTCAAAAATTATATGCAAATAAACTAATAATACCTTAAGGCTTGTTATTACCAAAACAATTCCTTTACATTTTTTGGGTTACTTTATTTTATTGGTTTTATTCGTGGACCGATAATTGCAATAAGAGTTTTATAAACGTAGAAATAAATTCCCTCTGTAGAAGTTATGTTCTAGAACAGCGATTAGATTTTAAGAAAATAAACCCAAGAAAATGCCAATTTTAGTATTTTACTGAGCTGTTACGAGGGCGTGGTACATATTTCAACGCTCAAAGCATACATTTAAAGTCTAGGTTTCTCAAAGGCAATTTGCAAAAATAAAACAGAAGTCCTTCAAAATTGTTCTTGCCAACGGTCTGACCAAAAACTTCTAGAGTAAAGTATTTCTGAAAAACAATTGAAAACATCGGAAGTAAATAATTATAACCCATATCGTTGGACAGCCGGTGTAAAAATAACATATATCCGTACATTTAAAATAAATACTTATTTACAAGATACGAAGGTAGTTTACTTTAAACCACATATTAAATGATAAATTTATGTTACGTTTTTGTATAGATTTGACATATTTTATTACACCTAAGCTGTAAACTACAGGAATTATGGTCATCATTATTTACCTCCAGTGGTCTTCAATTTCTGACGTCAAAACCTTGTACGTTAAACTGCGTCGAAAGAGATCACGCTTAAAAAATGCATCATTCTGGGTAAATGTTTGCTCATGAAGTTGGCAAATATCATTATCTATGATTGCTTTGTTGTTGTTTCCAATATTGACTTACAAAACAGTGAATATTTCGATTGGTGTTTCTAGCGTGCATTTATTACACGCGCATTAAATGACGTAGGAGACTCGGAGCAGAGAGATTAACATGGCCGGAGCTGTGCAGCGCAGTTAGATAGAGCGAGGTTAACGTCACAAGACTGGAGGTTCCTGGAAGCACAACTTCCCCAGAAGTCACTATCTGCCGCCTAGAGTTTCCGGCATGTACGCACTCACTAGGCTCTGCGTTTCTTCATCGTTCAGCTATCTGCCGCCCAATGAGAGGTGGCGCCCGCCTCGTGTCTGGTGCCTAGCCTTCCACAACTTGGAATGTTGATGAAGAAAATTTTCCATTCTGTTCGTATCAAACATTTCTGGAAAAAGTTTCATAGAAACCATATGTTTGTAAATTATTTTGTGTGTTTACCTGTCTATTTTTATACTCACGTTTCTGGGTTACAGATTATATATCGCACACCCAATTCAATACCAACATATCTCAAAATACGGCATTTTGAGATAAATGAATTTGTACATACATACATACTTTCAAATATTTAGATGATGGCAGTGTAATATCAACATAACACAAAATATGTTGTTGTTTTTGTACCGAAACATAACATTTGTTGTTTTTCCTCATGCCACACATATGCTAAAAATGTCAGTCTTAGCACTAATAATTATTGCTTCTTGGAAAAAAATTTTAAATGAAACTTTTATTTTTAATATTTATAATGCTTTGATTGCTTATGTTAGTGTTGTATTAGGTAGAGAAAACTATCCTTAATTGTATCCTGTACATAACTAAAAAATTTTGAATTATTTAGTTATGTAGGCCTACAGGGTAAAATTCTCAGTCTCTCCATTGGTTTTCTGCGTTTTCCTGGAGAGGGTGTTTATACGCACACACATACACATCGCACCCCAAACACAATACTAACATAACCAAAAAAACAATTTTAACGAAATGCCAGGCATAGAGAATTTTAACAAAATGCCAGGCATAGAGAACGCGTGAAGAGTTTTTGGGGGAAACGTCGTGATTAAAAATAAGGTGATTTCGGTTCAAGTTTTACAGTAAATACACATCTTTTTTTTTTTAGTACGAATAGGCCTACATCTTTGGACAATTTCATTATTTGTACATGGCTATACATTTTGATGTGTTTACCGACATTTGTGCTCTCATATAAGGCTGTGATGGTATTAGTCTATTAATAATCACAGGATTCAATTTAATATAAATTGATTTATTTGATAGTGTACGTTTGTCAGTACTATATTTAACTTTCGTAATAGTAAAAAGTAATTCATCACACGTATGTCATTCGGGTTCGATTCCCGGTGGTGTAAATTACCGGATTTTCTCATGTGGGAATCGTGCAGGACGATGCCGTTGAACGACGGGTTTTTCTCGGGGATATCCCGTTTCCTCGCCCTCTCATTCTGGCGTTGCTCCATACTCACCTCATGTCACCACTCACTAGCGCTAAATACCACGATGTTAAGCGCTGACAAGAAATCTCTCACTCACTCAAACGTATATCAACTTGATTGGGCGTCTCAAATATAGAACCCACCTGAATATACAATAATTGCTGTTATTCGTAAATATAATGTAAGAGCGGTGTTTTATTATAATATTTAATTTATTGTATATTATTGAAGTGTTCAAAATACATATTATAATTATTTTAAAGCGTTTCATATGATTAACTAAGAATTCCAAAACATTTTAAGAACTAATTATGTTTAAAAACTTTCCAATTATTTTGGCCATGCACATTTCGACTTGTTTTTAAAAACACCAGGCAACTGATAATCAAGTGAGTTCCTAACTAAGTATGTTACATTGCTACTCACTGGATTATTAAAATACTGATAGAAACATCGTCACAGGAGTATACTTTTCAATATCTTGTACTCTTCCCTAGCCAAATGCAAACATTAACAAAACTCTAAATAAAATTAATATTTTACGCTTCATTTGAAGATTATTGAAATACATACCTACCTGCTCAAGACGATTTACAGTCGAATAGAATCGTGTTGCCTTTTCTCTAAAAATGTCCAGTCTGTGCTCATTAAAATGTTTGTTTTTATGACTTATTTCTACTTTCCCAAAAAGTGTCGTGAAGGTTCGTTGTTATCATGTTCACCAAATCTCCACGAAATAAATTCCAACGCACACTAATTTTAATAACTAGTTGGCTTATCTTTGCGTCAATTATGAAACAGTTAATCTTATCCGTACAGGACAACTAGGGACCAGTCATTCAACTGTTGCTCTTGCAGAAGGTATTGTGTTTGTTAATTGTTGCGCATTCTCTGGCTGAGCTGCTCCTTTGTCCAGAGATAACTTGTTTCTTCCACGACTGTTTGTCTTGGAACCGTATTTGCTTAACTTCCTGAGATGGGCTCGATATTTAAAATCACTTCCTGTTCCTCCCAGTTCCTGCAAATCTTTGCATTCTTCCGTCAGTCATAGTAACTATTCTGTATTATTTGCCTGAATATGAGTAGCTTATTGGTCAGTCTAGTAGGGTGTATTCTGAATATGTGTCCATAAAACGTTAGTCGTCTCTTATTGTTTACCTCTGTGATTTCCTCACAATACCTCTGTATGGCTTCAGGTTGAGTCGTTTTTTATATACATTCGCTTCTTGATTGGTTCCAATATCTTCTTTAAGGGAAGAGTTCACAGAAAAATATAATTGTTTTAAAAAATTAAAAATAAATTAATGTGGCCTAACCGTAACTGTTGATAGAATTCTTGAAGTAGTAAGTGCCTTCCGTATAAAGAAAATGTATTTTTAACATTTAATAAGTTTGTAAATGTTGCATAGTAAAAGTGTAACTATTTCGTTTTCCAGGAATGTATTTTTTTTTACTTTGTAGCTAAAATGAACATTGTGTTGCATTTGTTCTTTGGGCAAATTATATTAGTATTGCGACATAGAAACTGGTTACTGCGCAACTGACAAGTATATTTTACACTGAGTTCTTCGAACGATCCAAAGTCTAAGTTCGCCTGAAAGTGCATCACTGGAAGAGATTAGTGTAGCTACCGCAGTTATCAGACTTAACGCCGAATATGGCAATCATACAAACTGGGGCGTCACGCCTGGCAGAGCGTGAATGTTTTCTGACGAACCTCGCATGCACAGGGCGCTGTCTTCAGCCGCCATGCTAGAGGAATAAGTGCAGCTGCGACACGCAGCTGCAAGCGATATTATTCCGCGCAGAACTTCGCCAATCGAAAACATGCCCAGCGTTTGCTGCGTCATGATGACGCGGTATGACGTTAGTGTTTAGTATGGACGACATTCTGCTTGATTGAGACGTGAGCTCATCAGCGCAGAATTTGTAACTCCTGTTACACAAGCAACGGCAAATGGCGCTCTACTTCTGTAAGTGTTTACGAAAAGTCAACCAGGTTAAAACGAGAAAATTAAAATTCCAACTCGAATCGCCTAAGGTGAGATCCAATGGACGACTTGAAGTACAAGTTGACGTCACGGCAGAGGAAAAGTACTGTGGGAAACAAAGCTTGTTTACAAACATGCTGATTTGTTAGTTGGTAATTGCAGAAAGCAAAAATGTTACGCAAGGGTAAATACTAGTAGTTTCTATTTCATGGTTAAGATACGCAAGTACATAAGATTAATGTTTACATGAAAAAAAACGGCAAATTACAAACAAATAATCAATTTTCTTGACGTACATCTCATCCGGGACATTTGACGCCAAACAGCTAAATGAAGGTTTTGTTCGGCTGCGGTATCCATGGAGATAGGAATTGTTTCCCACACCTAACTGAAGCTCCGCCTCTTTTCAAGTCGTCCATTGAAGTTTTCTTGCGTTCATGAGTGCAAAAAGTAAACCGTTCTGGTTACGTACAGATTTTCTAACCTCTACGGAGTTTCCAAGCAACCAGGTAATATTACCGAGAAATGTCTGAGCCCCTACCAGTGTTCCAAAAAACTCCGCCAAGATAGTTCGTCAGAATGCTTGAAAAATTTAGTGTGTATACACATACTTATCTCCAAAGTGGTATACGTGTCGATAGGATGGCAACAAGTAATAACTTTTATATTATTTATCCATGGTAATACCTGCTTTTCGTGATTTCTGTAACATTTTACGCCTTTCCACCTTCTAAAATGTACAATTTTGAAAAATAATGATAATATATTTAGGTATTTACGTTGACTTCATTCGTATTCAAAAATCATATCGGTATCTCAACATGTTTAAGAAATACAGTGTATTTATATTGAAAACACGTTTGAATTTTTAATGCCCCTAGGGTTTAAATTTAAGACTACCTGGAATTACTATTTAAGGATATGTGTAGTGAGCCGTATTCTGAAACAAAAATCATCTCGAGGATTGATTGAAATTTTTGTTTCCATCTTTCGCCCCCTTAATTTTGAAATTGTGAAGAACTGAATAATTAAATAATATGAAATTTTGTAACCTTCATTTTGAAACATACTTAGCCTCCAATCTCAATGGACTTAGCCGCTATGGGATATTTATTGAAAACTTATTTCACCCTTTTTCACCCCCTTAATTTTCGAACTTCAAAAAGTCATTCTTTAATGGGTGCCTACGGCGCAAGAGGAAGCCGCCTTCTAAATTTCATGTTTTTAGGTCCAGCGGTTTGGGGTATGCGTTGATGAGTGAGTGGGGCACTTTATTTTCTAAAAAGATTGTGTAAGTTCCCGTGCCTTTGAATAGGATTGACCTATTTCTTTTTTTAATTGTCTGTTGAAATAACTATGTAAGTTCCTTCTGTCACTTTCTGTAGTTTGTGTCACACAGAATTATTTCAGAGTTATAATGTTTCCTCGCACATTTCATGCACTGTACTACAATGCGCATTGATTCACAATCATATGACGAAAATCAATACAGTAAATAGAATCTTAAGTGTACAGTGGCATTAAATATATTAAGGATATAAATATTTCTCATACACATGTATAAAATCTTATGCATGGATAATTTTCGTATATGCTAGCCACAGTTCGCAGTTCTCGTGCATGTGTACAGTCGTGGCACACTGTGTTTCTGGCGCAAGTATCATTCCGAGGCTGTCATTTATCTGTTTGTAAGGTGTATCGCAGTCTCTGAATTATAATTTAAGATTGACTGTACCAAAAACAACATAACTACTTGTGGTCACTTAATTGTGACCTATTTTGCATAGTTCAGGGTAGATGCTTATCAGATTATAACCCAGCACTGGAGTGAGTGAGTGAGTGAAGAGATATTGGTCAGCGCCCAATATGGATGTCTTTAGCGCTAGTGAGGGGTGACATGAGATGAGTATGGAGCAGCGCCGGAATGAATGGACGGAGGAAACGGAAGATCCACGCAAAAAAAAACCCGCCGGCCAATGGCATCGTCCGGTACGATTTCCACATGCGAAAATTCGGGGACCGACCCACCGGGAATCGAACACGGATCGCCTTGCCCCCCCCCCTCCCCCCGCAGTACTGGAAAGCAGTATTTCTGAATTATATAAATAAACGCAAGATTTCTGGCATCAACCTCTTTTACAACAATAAACAAATCATTCTTATATAATTATTTGTGCATGCTTATAATTATTTTATACAGTAATTATTTCTGAATAAAACTGCAAACCCTGGCAGCTCATATCTGACGAAAATATACAGGGTGAGTCATCAGCTCTGCGACAAACTGTGACAGGATGTTCCTTGCAAAATAACAGTTAGAAAATGTCTGGCAACGAATGCCTGGAAACCACTCCTAAGGGCAGGAAACCCCTGTGGAGATGGGGTTGCAAGTATGGTTTTTATTGAATTTGACGGGAACCATTTGATATCAAGGGATGAAAATTTGTAGGTATGCCAAACAATTCAGTGGCTGTGGTATGCCATTACCCCTGTTGATCTACCGCATACCCTACATAGTCAAATGGGGGTTACCACCCCTTGGAATGGTGAAAAAAGTGTCTTCGGACGGCGTTACATAAATTATGACCACGGATTATGAATAACCTTTCAAGGACGTACAAAAAAGGTCCTCTTGGTACGAACACCTCCGACGAATGGTTTGCGAGAAAACATACC
>PNEQ01003108.1:43241-61816 GCA_003012365.1 Medauroidea extradentata | reverse complement strand
GTGTGTTGCCACCAACTAGCGAATCCGAGTGTGTGTTGCTGTGTACTGCTACTGACCAATCAGGAAGTGTGTTGTAGATACCACCACAAAGCATAACAGCACATGTTTTGAAAAAAAAAAAAAAAACAATACAAAACGATGGCTGAAAAGACTGGTATTGACATAGGATTATTAATTTGTGCGGTATGTCAGAGACCACCCGTCTTTAACATAAAACACACGATATACAAAAATAAATCCCTAAAAGCAAAAACATGGAAATAAATTGCCGATATTGTAGGAACAACTGGTAAGTTCAAACAGTGGTAGACGATTTTTTGTTTCAATCGCATGTGAACATTCGCAGATGTAAACATTCCCAAACGTAAACAATATACCATTTTACAGATTTACTGCCACCTGGTGGCTTGTTCACTAAACAGTAAACTCGCTCTTGCCAACAGTCTATTGTGCCTTGTGATGTGTCGCACACCAACCACCGACACCAACCATCAACACCAACCACCAACACCAACGCCAATTGTGCCAGGGCCTTGAGGTTCGATGGAAAACATTCGAGGGTCAACATAACCTAATTAAGTGACTTTTTTTTGTCCGCAAAATGTCTGATTTTACTGTTGGAATAAATTATACCTATTTATTCTGGTTATTAATATTTGTTTATAACTTCTAAGTCCTCATTCCATTCATATGTATTTAGTGACTTTTAGGTCTATACAACACACAGACTAGGTGTAACATTTGTGTACATTTTCAAGCCATTAAACTAAAGTTATGTATTTTTATAAATATTTATATTTAAATGTTTAACTAAAATAAGGTACTTAGCCCAGCACACATTTGATACTGCAGCAATAGATTTTGACATGTAAAACATTAGTAAAATTTACAACAAACTGACATGAAAAACAGCAATAAAATTAGTGAAAGAATCTCGTTAAAATGGACGAAATCGTTAAACTATTTTCACCGAAAATAGGTGTGTCTAATATCGTACACATGAAACATGAGTACAAAGTAGACACACTAGTGTGTAATTGGTTAACTACAGTATTGATGTGTCCAGTACGATTTTGTTTGACAAAATGGTTACGTGACTCATGTTTGGAGTACAAATTTGATGTACTGTACAGTAGTTTAAAATCACAAAGTATCATATTATACCAATTCGGACTCGGCCTTAAGTTTCGTGGCCTGATAGAAAGACAGTTGCTTAATATTGGTAAATTATTATGTGACTCAGTTATGTAGGCCTATTTAATCATAGTGACAAATTTAAGCTGTTTGTATTTCAAGTATTATAGCTAGTAGGTGTTAGGAAAGCTAAGATATATTTAAAAAAGAGGAAATTGTTGCTGTGTTGGTTTTAATCTTCCAAAAAAAAAAAAAAAAAAAAACCTAGTCACTTTTCGGTCACTTTTTTCCCTTTATAGTCACTTCGTAGTCACTTTTCCAAGTCAGATGGTCACTATATTCACTATTTTAGAGGTATTGGACCACTTTGATGCCTGCATATGTGTATGTGTGTGTGTGTGTGTATATATATAATGATTTATCACAATGGAAGTCAAACAAAACAAATAACTACTATTTACATAAAGGAGAAAAAATACATCTACATAAGTTGTTCTCTGTTTATAGAAAGGTTACTAGTCACTCACAATGGTGGACCCAATGAAAGAATACCAAGGAATCTTTTTGTGGCCTAGAAACACCTTCTTCCTACTACTTGCTGTGGTCCCACTCGCTGGACACCCTCGAACACACATCACAACCCTTTACTTCTCATCACTATCACTTGAGCTTGCACCAGACACCTGCCAGCCAAAACTCTCTCTCGCCTCTGCTGCAGCTCCCCCTTATATACCTATTCCAACATCTCGAATTCTCTCGGCAAGTCTCTCTCCAACCTCCTGGAAAGGCATCGCTTCAAAGTCAAGCACCACCCCGAGAGATAAAGAAGGAACAGGAACACTCCGGATCACGATATCTCCCTCGGTTACCCGATATTGGATGCAGGTGGTCACCACCACACATGGGCGACACAATGTACGCCGAACCTCTTTGTTATTGCCGCTGCTGTATCAGCTTACACTGCTCTCTGATTACCGCGGTGTGCAGGTTGTTATCGTGGAGTAATACTATCCATGCAGCACACAAGAAGGTCTTTTAGCGCTGCCGCCACTGTATTGTATTTCGCCGTTCTGCCAAACAGCTACGGCGCCAAGGAGAGGGTGGGAAGGGAGGGTGTCGTAGCTCCGCCACCACTGTATTGTACTACACCGCCCATATATATCTCCTCAGCAGTGCTCAAACATTTTGTTTCTGTTTATAGCAGTATTTTATTTGTTCACAGTATGTAACATGTAAATTTATATATACATAGTTGTTTTGATGATAACCACGAAAGGCTGGAAAAGCCACTGCAATTATTATTTTTACTGCTATAAAATTAGGCCAGATAAATTAAAGCTGTGCTCTCGATAGTTGACATCGTAAACTTATATTCAGTTATTAAAAGTTTCATGCTGTTATGTCTTATGGTTTAGTCGTACAGATGAGTTGGGTTTTCCCGTGTATTCGCTTCATGTGTCGCGCGGTCGGGCCAGAGCGAGGCGAGGGCTGTGAGCTACATCACGAGCAGGCAGCTACTCAGCGCGCAGCCGGCGTATGAGCCAACCTCCCCTCTACTAACCTTGTAGTTACAGTATTGCTTTCAAAGAACAACATAGTGTGAGTATATTCTTGTAAGTTGTAAGTGCTAAGTAAAGGTAAAATAATCTCTAAAGTATAAGTTTCTGGATGAACAAATAATAGCCTATATGTATAAAAATTAAAAACCATTTTAAAATCAATTTTTGTAACTGAAGTTCAGCTAAAAACTTACAAATTGTCATGTTAAAAACTATTCTCAAATTATAACATAATTTTACTAATAAAATTTATGGTGCAACAATAAAGCATGATATGTATGTGGAAATTACACTACCGGTAGGCCTATTAAGGAAGAAGTTAACATTTAAAAATAATCTGAAAATCTCAGATTTTTTCAATGAAACCCAAAAAAATCAGTTGGTTTGGGTTTTTAAAAAAAGCCCTGGTTTTTTTTTCAACCCTGCGGTTTGGTGATACCTAAATACTGTAGCCATTAGTTTCATGGTATTGCATATCCGTTTAAACTCTTTTGGCTTGTTTGGAGAATGGGTTTGCACCCATTGTTATGATTGAAGTTTTGCTTCTTCAGTGTCATCACCTGGTACAATTAAATTCAAAAACTTTTCTCTGTTGTCTGTGTACTGCAGCAGAAATGATAGGCCGATGCCATTTATAGCTCCGTGTTGAAGTCAGTCAACATGTTGGGTACCCATCATGCGTAAAGTTTGCTGCTTCCCAGCGTGTCTGTAACAGTGGTGTACAGAGCTGGGTGTGAAATGTGCGGAAATTCTTCGGACAGGTCTGTAGTCGTGAATTGACGTGTCTTATGAACAATTGTATCCACATGCTGCACCAATTTATTTGTTGCTAATGACTTCCTTTCCTGGCCACCTTCGTAATGAACATCAGTACGGTCTTCGTGGAATTTTCGAAACGACTTTTGCACCACGCTTATTCTGCGATGGATGTTTAATGCAGTGTGCCTTTCTGCCTGTAAAAACCGTAGCTAGAATTTAGTAATACTTTTCATTGTTGCAGACTTTTCGACATGCCCGTTACCACGCCTAAACTGATGTGTTGGTTTGATCACTGAACGTGGTTTGTGGGAAGGGGTAAACAATAATGCTGTGTTATAATTTGCTTGCTATTGCTTGACATCCTATGAAGAAACGAAGTGCAATCACAACATGTGATGCATCCCGTACGCGTACCATGCCAAAACATTTTAAACAAACAATGTTCAACAGGCAGGTTGCAATTTTCTTTGTAGAGGGTATTGGTAAGCTGGTGCTCTGGTACAAGAAGTATGTCTGTCTGCAAGGTGATTATGTTGAAACGTACCTGAAAGATGTACATATATTTTGATAGTACAAGCATTTTACAATTCATTCCATTTTTTTTACAGCACATCTGAGGTTAAGAAGAAAAAGATCCTCATGTTTCTTGAATTCAGTTTTAGACCACCATCAGAGTTTGAAATGTATCAATTGTCTGTCTTTGTCTCTCTCTCTCAACCACATATTATATTTTCTGACTTTTTTCTAGAGCTTACTTTCAAAATGGTGACCATTGTGAATTATTGGAACCTTATTGTATCTTGAGAACAATTTGACTGATTCAAACCAAAATTGATATTGTATAGTTCTTCATCTATGTCTTGAATGTTGAAGGGAATATTGTTTTAGGTCTGCCATTTTGGAAAAGCACAATATGGAGAAATATTTCATGTTGTGTTTCTGGTATTACTGGACCAATCAAAACTGTATTTTTAATATTTGGACAATTTATCTTCCTGTATTTGATTTTCATTTGTTTTGTTTTTGTAAATCTGTTATCTTAGAAGATAGTGCAACATGAACGCAAAAATATTTAATTTTAATTTTTGCGAAATACTGAGCTGATTCTGTCAAAATTTTATATATTTTATATATTGACAGATTATTATGCAACCTTTGGTATTAGAAGGATTTATTGTTGTAAAACCAAGGTGGTCCTGCCTGCCATAGAGTATCATCAACAAATTGAGATGGTAGCAGCAGCATAGTGAGTCAGATTTTCTTCAGATGGAACATGATACCACTATTTAGGTGACATTTTGGTTTGAATTTCTCCCACGCATTTGGCCATGAATGTCTTGTATCTCTGAGACAAGCATGTTTAAACCAGTGTTACCATTAAATCAGTCCATGCAAAGTACTTTTTCACCTTGAAAATTGAAGAGAATACATTCAATACGTAATGCAGCATTTTCTAGAGCAGTACTGCTGCACATCGCTCCAGATGAGGTAGTAATACTCAGTTGGTGCTATGTTTGAATGACCCAATTACTTATGTTTTAGAGTTAGACAATGATGTGGTATCTGATGAAGATACACCACTGCAGCATATGTTCAGATATATTTGAAAATCCATGTATCTTCAGAACCTAGTCTGAGGCAGTAACCGGTAGACCTGTGGGAATAAGCTCTTCCTTAAGAACTTGGACCCGAGTTTCGACAGCTGCCATCGTCAGGTAGTTCATGACCAACTGATAGGTGCAAGAGGGGAAGGTCCTTATGTACCCTGCCCCTGTTGGTGGTGTACTACGTGATGATGACAGCTGCAATGACTGCCGAAATGCTGCAAGACTATTATTGGACGTGGCTCACACCCTCAAGCCAAGATAAAGCAAACAACAGCTGCGAAAGTCTTCAATCTGTATCAAAAATATATTGATTTTTAAAAATTACCACATACAAAATATATAGCTCCAGATAATATGATAATTAACGTAGGGCTGGCTATCCACGTAAAACAGTATGATGCAACCTATTTACACTAATCAATGTTGTAACAAAGTTTCCATAACTAAGTATTTCGCTGGCACCCCAAGTTAAAAGTCGGGGTCTGGGGGTCGTCCCATGAGAAAATTTTTATTTTTAGGTGCAAAATGGTGCTATTTAAGCATTTTTGACTCTGAACAAATATACAGCAAGCAAAAGTTATAATATTTTTAAAGATCATTTCCTTCGGTGAATAATTTTCTTCTTTACTTTTGTGAACACTTTTCAAATACAACTTTTAAAGCTTAAAAAAGTTGTTGAAGGGGGGAGGGACTACATCCCCTTCAGCCCTTCTCTCTTGCGTATACCATTGGGTCATGTAATAGTTTTCAAACTGGCACATCTACTGTCTCTTCCAAATGACCTAATCTCAATGCTCATACATTTAATTACACTCAAAACATATGTTCTTTATTGTTTCCACTATTACATGACAGCAAATCACCAACCACATGTAATTATACAAAAAAAACATTATTACACATTTCTATTAACATACCTTTTCAGCCTGGACCTACTGGCAGCCATACTACAGTGACTGCGTAACTAGTCTGGTCGAATGGATAGCCAGGCAGCAAAAGGACGAGAACAGGACAAAATGAAAGATAATGTAATACAATACGGTTGACGTATAGGATGGATATAGCGAGGCGGAGTAAAACTCAGTCACGCAGAACCATTGAATATGTATACGTTTAAGTCTAATAGTCATTAAGGGACATTTTTTGCCAGCTGGATGCTTTGCATCACAGCTGGATCATGCTTTAACCATACCTACTTTTAGTTACTCAGTAATAGATCTTTGTGTAATTACAAATTTTCAATCATTGTTGTGCTATTCTTACATACGTAAACTGCTCTCTTCGTCTCTACTTGCTGGAGGCGTAAATTGTTCTCTGACCCTCTGTCAGTACACAGCAACAGTGTGCTTGCAGCAGTGAGTCAAATAACTGGGGGGAAATAATAAAGGAAAATGAAACTTGCTAGGCAACTTTTTTACGTACGTACATTCAATAGTCGAACTGATAAAGTGGTGTTCCCTGTTTTGTTCCTGTTTAAGTGTTTGGTTGTTGACTACCAATTTGGTCTTTGTTTATTGCAGTCTGATAAGAAGTTAGAGTGCTGTTATCAGCATGATCAAATATTCAAAAGTCCTCAGTCATTGGATTCAATATTGGTTGAGTTAGGATTCATCCACCTTACTGTGATAGGTTGGGCAAAAAGTACAGTAGGTAGGGCTACGTTCAACTTGCCACTTCCCCCCCTTCCACGGCTACAGGCCTGTGCAGAGACAGAAGATTCTCTGCTATGTATACTGTACATATAATGCAGGTGCTTGCCTCCCAGCAGTGTTTTCCAGGCTCGATCCCCTACGGTGCCATGCCTTATTTTAGCATGTGGGAATCTGGTCATTGTCAGTTGATTTTATCGGTAATATCACCCATCTTCTCCCTTTATTTTCCACTTTTCAGCATTGCACCATATTCACCGTATCTCACTCCCAACACCTCTGAAGGTGTTAAGAACCATCTAAATATCTCAACTCTGTATATACTGAGTGATGTGTCGCAATGGTAACACATTCAATTCACATCATGTGTAACTATAAAAACACATGTTGCTAGTAGCTAAACATCATGTGAAATTTAATTGGTATAGGTCATTCGGAATAAAGTGAGCACTAAAAAATTAACCTTTGAAAAATATCACTAGTCGTTACTGCATATGATTTAACATTAACTATAGTTGCTTTGCTGTTTGTGTGGTTGGCAGCGAAACTACGCAATATAGTCCCGTGTGTTTTTACCATTTAAATAGAACAATACAGAAACAAAATCAACCGAAACAGTAATATTTTATGTAATAAGTAAACTTTTTTTGTCAAACTGTATCGGTTCATACTGACTACACAATTTATCTTACACGCGCAAACATCAAGTGAGGTGTCCAGAGAGGTTAGACATGTCCCATCATTAGCCTTTAGAAGCGGAAAGACACGAATTGGCTGTAAATAGAACTTTAGCAGGGCTTTTTTGAGTGCTCACTTTATTCCGAACCACCTATAGAAGTGGTATCAATGACTTCATTACATGCACTGCAGGTTTTTGAAAAGACATGGAAGGTCTGTGCCATAAATTCGTACTGAATGTTACCCCTTTTGAGCCTCAGTGGGTCAGTTTTTGTTTGTACAAACCAGAAAATGTGTATGAATCTTAATTAGTTTAACCTTTACCCAATCAAGTATTTTTTTCTTAATTTTAAATTGGGTAGGGAGTTCACATTTCATGCACTCATTTCACATGCAAGTTCATGCACAAGAAAGTCATTCACGATAAGGAAGAGCAGTCTAAAAGAAACAAATTTTGTGGGGATATAATTTCTCCATGATAATGCCAGAAACAAATATTCATTCAGTCATATACATTTACAGTAGCATAATACTGTAAGTGAACATTTAACTGATCACAACATGTCACATATTTCGTGTGACAAAAATGTTTTTTCCTCAACATAACACAGTAAACGAGACTGATGATAAGTTAAACATAAAATACTATCACCTTACATCATTAGAGCTTCATAACGAAAGTCACTTTCTCTTGGAGGAAAGTGTTGAGAGCTATTTGTAACGTTGGTTGTAAGTAAGCATAAACTTTTGTCAATAAACCTTTTATCAAATATCCTTCGGTTTAAAAGTTACATAAAGAATTGTAAAAATGGGAAATAGGCTACCATTTCTGAATATGGTGGCCATAGCTAACCATTAATGTGATGCAATTTTTAGTATGTTTATTAAGAAGGTAAATAGCATGTTTATACTAAGTTCCTTCTCTCGCAATTTTTTTGTTTTTGTAGAACTAGTAATTTGTGTATTGAAGTGTAGAAGCATGTTACTGAAGATTGTTAAACATTATTACACATTTCTAAGTTATAACGCATCTTATTGTATTTGTAATTGGAAAGTTTTAGTACACAAGATGTGTGAATGAAAATGATGCATCAAATAGTATTCCTTTTAATAATTTTAGGTTATAATAACCAAAATTTTCAAGATTCTTTTTTTAATTTGTGCTCTGTTGAAAAAAAAAATGTTTTCTAAGGAAAACGCTCAGAAATATTTTGCATCTTAGGCCATAAATAGCAAGGTTTGTCAAAAAAAATTTTGTTTCACTCATATACGTATAAATGTAGTTATTTCTATGTATGTACTAAGATGGGCTTCGTTTTTGAGAATGCTTCACATCCCTCTGATCTGTGAGGTTTCAACCTCTATGACTCGCACAGTGTACTGCCACAGAATAAATAATGCAAACAGAAGTGACAAGGAAAGCTTTTTCATTGTTTTATCGTACCAGCTCTCGGGGCATACATGAATATAAACAATACCACGTGGATTACAGACATAGGTTTATATAACCACTTGTAGTGCTTGAGATACCTTAATTAGTTTGTATATTAGCTTAATATTTAAAATGGTAAACATTATGATTCGAGACTCAACATTAGATAATAACTAACTCTATTACAAGCAATGTAATGAAGCTTTATGTCCACTGTTATTGTACCAGCTCTCGGGGCGTACGGGAAAGTAAACAAAGCCGCATTGAATTTGAAACATTGGTTTAAACAACCGCTTATATTTAATGAAATACTGTAATTTGTTAGTATCTCACATATTTATAAATGGTAAATGTGATGTTACTTACATACCAGTTTCCTCACAGATAATAAACTATGGCCTAATAAACTTCAGGATAACCA
Source organism: Medauroidea extradentata (assembly GCA_003012365.1). NCBI lineage: Eukaryota > Metazoa > Arthropoda > Insecta > Phasmatodea > Phasmatidae > Medauroidea > Medauroidea extradentata. The sequence goes on along the minus strand of PNEQ01003108.1, from coordinate 52,577 downwards.
AACTTCTGCGGACTCCGACGCCATGGCAATCCGTAGAGAAAATTAGTATGATAAAAATCACGTCTTGTCATTCTGTTACTACTTATTTATTCTGTGGTACTACGCTGAGGGTAATAGGGGAGAGTATTTGGCGGGTCTTTAAATTACTGTGCAATAGATGCATTTCTCTCTTTCGGACTATCTCCCAGGACTTTGAGATGTCTCGCTGATCTCTGTTTGAGCCTAGGACCTTGAGGGCAGTATCTGCTGACATCCTTGTTACTAGGACTGGGAGAGTTATTAATCTAAGGAAAATTAAAAGTATTAATTTTTAGTAAGAAGCACCCTCTTTGTCTGCTTAGTTAATTAGTTTCTGAGTGAGCTTAAAGACATCAGTGACACCATCGTAAGCTTTCATTAGCACTGATTAGACTGCTGCCTTAGAACTTCAGTTGTAATTGTATTTAATTTGCAGCTATAATTAACTTAACAGATTTTGAAGTTCCTTTTTTGTGTATATTAAAGTACACGAGTTTTGTTTTCTGCAATATACATGAAGTTTTGGAACTATTTTAATTAGGCTTCAGCTGTCTTGTTGTCAAGTAGCATCATGAGATGCTAAAATTAACATTGTGAAGTTCAAAATTAATTTATTCAAGAGTACCAAATACCCAGGGATACCTTTATTAACGAATGTCTGTCTGTCTAAGGAACTATTGTGTGTGATGTGATGAGGTAAGAAATTTTAAGTTTCAGTTTTGGAAAAGTAGGTATCTGAGTAATAGCTTTTTAAATCAAGAGTAATTGAATTAAATTTTCTTTCTTTTGAATAAACCTACTAGTGAAAAAACTCATCTGTTTCTTTTTTCATCATTATGTAATGAAATACATTAATTCAACCTTTTCTTGAAGTGTCTCCTATATTAAGGAAAGGTTACAACATTGGAATAACTAAATTTCTTTCTGCATGCTGTTTCACAGACAGTTTCATCTATAATCACTTATATTTTTGCTGACTGTCCACTCCATTACATCAGTATTTATCCAGTAATAATCAGCTTATATTACAGGTTTTTGAAATGTCACTCACCATCTGTCAGAAAAGTGCATGCATTTGTAGAATGGACAACATAATGTGTTCCACAATTTTTTGTTGTCTGGTAGATAAAAAGACTGAATTATGTAGCATTGATTTTGGATGTTGTATCTTGTAATTATTTTTTGGATTTTGTGAATTGTTTGTAGGTGATATCATTGGACCTGCGAAGCTGCTTGCCAGTTTCAGAATTAGAGTCAAACCCAGCAGTAGTTCAAGGGGAGCTGCCATATGCAAAAATGTTGAATCGTGTGTTGCCCAAAGACATTAGAATCCTTGCTTGGTGCCCAGTCCCACCAAGTTCTAGTGCTCGTTTTGACTGTAAATTAAGGACATACAAGTACTTTTTCCCACGAGGAAACTTGGATATTGAAGTAAGAATCATTGGAACATTGAAATTTTTAAACTCTAGTACTGTGGCAATTTTACATACAAAGTGATTTCATTTTCAAACTACAGTGTATTCAGGTAACAAACTGAATAACAGTACTTTCCATTCTCATAATTTCACTTTGTGTTATTTTTACATGCAGTTAAAAAAATTATTTTTAAAAACTTTTTTATGTTTTTATATGTTAAAATTTTTTAGTGAAAAAATTAACTGTGAGGTTTGCCATGATTCTATTGATAATGAAAATAGTTGTAAATATTCTATCAGAATATTCCACTGGTAAGTTACGGTGGCATATTTTGTGTATTTGTCTTTACATTTTGCTTTTATAATTTGTTGTTGGCAGGCAATGAATACTGCTGCTCAATTTGTAGTAGGATCTCATGACTTTAGGAACCTGTGCAAAATGGATGTGGGGAATGGGGTTGTGATGTTCACAAGAGATATCAGATCTGCCCAAGTATCTGTGCTCCACAATGATCCATTGTCTTTGGAAGGTATGTATTGTGAACCCTCCTGTAAATGATTAGTTGTTAATCTTGATCATGATGTTTTAAGAATGAAAACTTGAGCACTGGTCCAAATTGCTACTCATATGAGTTTTAGATTGTAATTCAGCATTAAAAGGCTTTACCTTGTAGCTCTGAAGAAATGAGGTGAAATCATTTAAAATGTTGGGGATTAAGAATAATAGAGAGGTTTGTCAGTATGTTCAGTGGTATTAAATTGTTGTCTGATGTCTGTTGTACAGGCGAGATGTTGTCCTATCAGTTTGAAAATACAGTACTGACACTTATTCATGTTTAGAATTTTAAACCTGATGTTAAGGTAAATTTCATGAAGAACGGTGTAGTTTTTAGGGCAGGACCATTTTGGAAAATGCTTGGGATGAGAAGTTTTCGTGTTTTTTTAGTATCTCTTGTAAAACCCAATTCACTGTCAAGTATGTGTATGACAAATGCGATTTGGCCCATACCGCAGCTTCACTTTCTCTAATGTTCTAGAATCAGCTTGTCCATACTACTTATGTTAAATAAAACTTAGTTTTAAGAGTAGTACATTGATGTCTGCCTTTTCCATGTTTTAGAAATACAGTATTGGGATGAGTGTTTTGTATGGGATCTTAAGTAAGTCTGAATTTGTTATGGCAACAAAAATTTCCATTAGACAGGCAGGTGCAGGTACACCAACCAGCCCGTAGCTTGCGACAGGCAAGAACATATTCTCCAGTAACGCGGCTTCAATCACAGAAAATTTCAAATTATTGGTTATGTCCTATATGAACATTAATACAGTATGTTCTCAAAGTATATGTATATGTAGTCTGATCTAGTACCACTACCCTTTTAACGTGACCATGCTTTGCCACTGAATAGACTTAATAATCCATTCTTACAGATTTATACACATTCCATTCTTACAGATTTTTACATAACCTAGTCTTACAGATGTGTACATAATCCATTTCTAGCCCTTCCACAAAATGCTCACGGGTGCATACCCTATGCAAGGCAACTACAGCTGTGGGACACAGAACATGATCTGCCAGTATGATGCAAAATACATTGGTTTTGTTACAAATATGCTAAGACAGAGGATGAATGGCCACAGAGCAGATACCAAAAGGAAGAAAAAAATTGACTATAGCTGGTTCCAGCCTAAACTTCTAGGATAAATCAGTTGCTGCATATGCAGCTACCTACAAGCATTCTTTTGACTGCTATTACAACATCAGAGTGTTGAGGGCCTTACCAACCTTTGACAATAGTGCAGACAGAACTGAAGTGCTGAGAACTAGTCCATAAATGCATCACAAAACCCAGATATTTGCCAAGTATTAACATAAGATAACTTCGTTCCAATTATGAGCCACACCCTAATTCGCCCCTCGGCCACTAGGTGTACTGGTTACAAACCACTATTTGCCTCCCACAAAACTGCAGTGTCCCATCATGCGCAACTGCGTGAAAAATGTGTTGTACATCCGTCTTTTGTGTTTTCTTTTTGCAAATACAATTCTATAATTACTTGTGCATTTCTGCCTATACATGTTTCAATGTTTTAGTATTTGAAACAGTAATGATATCGTACATTTATTTCAGGTTAAAATTAGTTCTGATGTTTCTATTTATATTTTCTTAAAGAAAATCAAGATACTATTACTGTAATTGCTGTATACACAGCAAAATATTTTATGAAAATATACATTGGATGCATCATTTTCACACATAAAGTTCAAGATTCTCCAAACTGGCAAATCCACTAAACATACTACTACCGTACATAGTTGGGCAAAAGATAATTTCAGAAAACAGAGGAAAAGAAGGCAATATAGAATGTAGGATTATATTCAGAGGAGTGAGCTCATCGAAATTGCTGGCCATCACTGGGAGGAGGGCAGAACCTTTTGTAAATCATGCCTATTTTGGTTTTAAAAAAACCTAATAGACAGTCAAAACCATTCAGTGTTGGCGAATGTTAGTAGTTGTGGCAATTACTCATTCTACTCTGTCAATTGTGACTCGTGCTCAGCTTAACCAGCATCTCACATGAGACGAAGACCTACGGTGCAATGCCCCCCCGGCATCCAGAAATACTGATCTGTATTATGTTAAACTTTGAAGATCGGTAGCATTCCGTGCAGAAATGCAAATACTGTACTTTAAAAATATACATTTTTGTAACCACAACGAAACCAGACCCACTTAAGATGCCTGTAGAAAATGCCAGTCGTAATATTGTAGCAACCTTTTTATTACAAATACAAAATTTCTTTGTGCAAGAAATCACTAATTATACATTCAGTTTTGCGCGAATGTTCTTCTACTTTTCAAGTTGTACTATTAGTACCTTTTGGCACTTACTACTCTATTCGTATGTAAAGGAGGACATTGAATATATTTATAGGTTCCGGATATGACTTGTGTGAACTGACACTTGTTGGCCAAGCATTCTTATGGCATCAGGTTCGTTGCATTATGGGTATCCTGCTTTTGGTGGGAAACGGGAAGGAACAGCCAGAAATAATAGAACAGTTGCTGGATGTGGAGAACTGTCCCAGGTATATGAAGTTGTACTATGAATTTTCATTTAATTTTTGTGAAGCCACAGCTATGAACATTTGCTTCATTTGTAAACTGGCATACACATTTTTGCTGATTTGTTAGGTATGGTACAGTAGAATAATAGTAATCTGGCCTATTCTGGGGCTGATCAGGTCGAATATGCAAAAAGTTAGATCACTGGATAGGTTAACGTGTTTCTAGTGTAAAAATTCAGTTAGTGCGAAATTGAATTAAATAAATTCCACAGTTTTGGTTCACATGAGTTCTGCCATTAAGGGCGAGGTCTACCGCAATTTTCATCACCATTTTTAAAATTTTTTATTTGTACCAGATATTTTTTTCTTATTTTGGACACGAAATGTGACTGAATTTGGCTCTTATGAGATTTTTTTATCTCTCGTCGTTTTCCCGTAATGGCTTGTTAAAGTCATATTTTGCATGTTTCCGTTTTAACGACTACACTAAAACCAACTGATATACTAAACTCTAAAAAATCACAGTGGATAAAGACATTGCAGGCTACAATGACATGCTCATAAAATTAAAAAGTAAAAATTATTTGAATTCTAAAAAAGTGCCGAAACTGAAAATAAAAATTTAAAATATTCAATAGTTTTTTTAAAAATACAAATAATTTTTATTTTTTAATTTTATGAGCATTTCATTGTAGCCTGCAATGTCTTTATCAACTGTGATTTTTTTTAGTTTGGTATATCAGTTGGTTTTAGTGTAGTCGCTAAAACGGAAATATGCAAAATACGTATGACTTAAACAAGCCATTACGCGAAAACTACGAGATAAAAAAATTTCATAAGAGCCAAATTTAGTCACATTTTGTGTCTAAAATAAGAAAAAAAATATCTGGTACAAATAAAAAATAAAATAGTGATGGTGAAAATTGTGGTAGACCGCACTCTTAAACAAAATTTGAAGTTCTTCCCTGAAGGCGTTTGCCAGATTACACAGAGGGTCGGATCACTGAAGGCTGGATTACCATGATTCTATTCTGTATGTGCGTTCATGTACGCGTACACATTCATGGTTAGAAATTGTTGTTGAAATTTACTGCATTTCATATGCGAAGCACAGATTACCTCATGATGCTAATGCACCTTAAAATTTTCTGTTTGTTAAACAGGAAAATTGTTTGTTTACAGAAAGCCTCAGTACTGCCTGGCTAGTGAGTTGCCACTTAACTTGTTCCACTGTGAGTTTGAACATACTGACTGGAGTGTGGATAGTGAGAATATTGCTGAAGTGATAACATCACTGCAAGCAACATGGACCAACCTTTCTGTAAGGTATGTGATTGGTCTATTTTGTAGTGTTGTGTAGAAATTGTTATTTGTTACTATAACTGTGTATTAAAAATTCTTGTAGCTCTTTTCTTCATGTTGTTGTGTGTACTGTATATTGTGTATGTGATGTTTTTCTCCCAGTTTTATTGTGTGATTGCTGTAAATGAAATTTAGGAAGCTTGTATTCAAAGTCTGAAGCCAAAGGCGATTACAAATTGTATCATGTTGCTGCTATCAGACATGTTCATTAAACTTGCATGAAAAAGTTTGTGTATATTCTGTTAGCAATTGTTTGTGTGTGTGTGTGAATAGTCATCATCATAATTGTTTTTGACCATAACTATAGTACATTGCAGGGTTAAGTCCAGAATAATAATTATTTATTTAACAAATGCTTTGAATCAACTAAAATTTTGTTTTACTAATTTGTATGAAATAGTATACAGTGCTTAATTATTTTTGCAGATCTACTAACTTTTTATTCTAATTATGTACATAAACCAATTACAAGAGAATCTCTAATTCGACTTAAGAAAACTGTAAGAGTATTAAGTTCAAATGTAATATTTAATTTAATAAACTTCACGAGTTGTATCCAACTGACACATTTTTATTTTTTAAAGACAGTTTGTTGTTGTGTTGAGTTGTGACATATTATACAGTTATTCACAATTGTTAAAATATTCTAGATTTATGGGTTGTAGCCATGTTACTGTTTGTTCCATTGTTACAGAAGACTTCACAGTCTTCATCTTCTAGGTGTGGTACCAGCAGTGATGTTAACTTACAGTTAATTACTGCTGTTGTTACTTCACCTTGAACATGAAGGCAGTAGTGTCTTTCCAAATGTTTTTACAGACTATGACTGTAAACTTACCACAATTTTGTACTGTAATTGCACTACGACACTTTTCTTTAAAACTTTGTTAAAATACATTAATTTAATTTGAAAATTTAAAATAAGTCATTACAGATAAACAAAAGGTAACGTGTTGTAAATGATCTATAAGTGGGAAGAGGAATAATTTGCAAGTAAAATGAGACCAACGTGTTAGAATTCACTGTCCTATGCATACTCAAGCTCCATCTATTCGTTCATTGTCTGTTATTCCACCGAGTAGCAGCTAGTGGACAAATGGTTGAGGCTTGAGTATAGGCCTACATAGAACAATGGTTTCTAACACGCATTTATCCAGTTCATTATTTTGGTTGTTAATGTCAAGATAAAAATGAGTTGGCTGCATGCGTTGTTTTACACTTTGTAATACTGTCTTTTAGGGCAACAATGGTGCGTGCAATGCTGTCAGAGTGTGACAAAATGAAAGAAGATGGGCCTATTGTTAGCCAGAGCAGGAGCTTACTACAAGGAGTTAAGTGTAAAGTATACAAACCTCTGATGCAGAGACAAACATGCGGTGAGTTCAGTGAAAGTGGATGTATTAAGTTAGTGTATTTTAAGAGTCTGTGAGTAGTCAAAGTTATATGTAGTTTTAGTTGAGTTTTGAGGTACATATTTTAGGGGTGTACAAATAGTGGTTTTTGTGTTTTGAATCGTTTTTGAACGAATATTAATTTTTTAATAGTGTTTCTTCAAATTTTGGTACATATTTGCCAGTACATAATCTTGCATTTACAAGGAGATACATAAATTCACTAATTTTTACTTGATAACCTTGAACATTCTTAAAACTTATATTTTTGTTACAATATACCTGTTCTTACTGATACTGTATATACTGTTTTCTCTTCTCAGTTTTCTTCTTATATTATGTTTGTGAGATTGACGCCTCTATTGAGCCTCCTCACGGTCCTACCGGCCACCCTTCCCCCTTCCCCTACGACGTCATGAGCCGTGTCAGCCGCCCCCATACGCGCTGCCACCGCCTGTAAGCAGGCAACCCGCTACACATCTCCTCGTGTCACGAGTGTGTGGGAGACATACTCACCCCCCTGAGCATCACGCAGCCCTAGAGCGAGTGTACCATCCTGCGCCTCCAGGCCCCGGACTGCACAGATAAGCTATTACCGCCACTCATCCCCTCCCTCGCTCGTCCTGGCTAGCAGGGTATATAAGGCACGCAGAGAGCAGAATCGGGCGGTAGTTCCACCAGGTACTTCAGCCAGTGCGGCCAGGCGGCAGTTCCATCAGTTCCGTCACAGCCATTGCAGCGACGCGCAGCCTACCAGCGGCAGCCGTCTCCCACAGTACAGCGCGAGGTCAGAGTTCACGCCTAAGTCTACCGCGCAATCGTGTAGGGCAGTCCTCACCCTTTTGCCGAGCCTCGTTTGTGTCAGATGGCAGTGGGAAACAGTCGACGGGGGAAGCTACGTTGGGTACACGCTGGGGCTGTGCATTATTTACAATAAACACAGCTCCACCTTAACACTGTTTGTCTGCTTTGCTCTTTTCCCTGGATTATTTTCCAAACCCCACCTGTCACCTTTCCAGACTCCAACTCGCGACCTCTCGCCCCGAGGCCAAAGTATAATCAAAGTTAACTCTCTCTGCCCTTCCGGCCTTCCCAGAAACATCGGGATTTTGCGTCATTGCTTAGCTCACCGGCGCCTCCAAGCGGCATCGACCGATCGCAGCGACGGAGGGCGCCGATACGCCCCTTGCGTCATCCCGCAGTTCACAGACTGGGATAGTCGACGCCTACCAAGCGGCGGCGTCAATCGCAGGAGGTAGAGGGCGCTGATACACCTCCCCGACGCCCCGCACCACCAACCGCAGGCGCCAGGGCGCAGTAGTATTGGCCCCCTGGAAGCTGCGCCCAGAGTTTCCCCCCATAACCTCGCGAGTCAACCCCCCTTAGCGCTCCACGGCTTGTTTCTTTTCTCTAGTTAGAATTGGGCCTCGAGGTGGGAAAGTCTCCCTCTCGTTAATCCATTCAAGACTGTATACCCTGAAGGAGGGCTGCAGGCAGTATAGGGAGAGGGTTGCCTTGGTCCAGGGTAGGAGAGCCGGTGAGCCTGCGGCGCCTCACGTCTACACTCTGCTGAGAGACGCCGCTGCTGCACGTCGACGAGCTGAAAACCAGAAAAAGATGACTTTCCCAGGCTACGTGCTCTTCCCCGGATCACCGAATCGCGACTGATACTTTCTCGAGTGCTGTAATATCACCCGCGCCTTACCACCTCTGCCTCCGACATCGGAAAAAACCTCCCCACTGCCTCCATCTCTTAGCCCATCTCTGCCGGATAACTCACTTCACATGGTCCGTACATCGCTGCAAGCCTGCTTCACATGGTCAGGAATCTTGCTGCAAGACTTCACGCGACTCACCATAGATGTTTCTACTCACAAAATTCACATTTTTCATGGGAATTTTTTGTGATTTTTTGATGTTTCCTCAAAAAGACTTCGCAATAACAGTGTTTTCACTATGACTGGATTCTACTCTCTCTCTCTCTCTCTCTCTCTCTCTATATATATATATAAATATATATATAAATATATATATATAAATATATATATATATATATATATATATATATATATATATA
>PNEQ01003108.1:0-36440 GCA_003012365.1 Medauroidea extradentata | reverse complement strand
ACGTGAATTTTTTGTGATTTTTTTTAATATAGGTTTTTTTAAGGTGTGGAAAACTAAGATTTAGTAATGCACAGTGAACTACCGCCAGGACTTATTTAAACGCCACTATTCCATTGAAATTCAATAGATGATGCCAGTCGCGCGTTTGCCCAAAACCGGGGCGCGCTAGTACAATGTGAGTAGAAGCTGTGATAATGAATGACGCTGCAGGCGAGGGCGGACACAAGTAAAGCGGTAGCTAGCTAACATGTGGACGAGAGTAAGGGGAAGAGGTGAAAGGAGGGAGAGAGTGGCGGAGGCGTGGCTTACCCTCCCTTGCTTCAGCCCGCCAGCCAACCGAGACAAGCCATTGCCAGCTGAGCGCTTGCTATCTGCCGATAACTCCTCCCACTCCTCACCCCCCTCCTTTGTTCCCCACCTGCCCGTCTCTCCCCGCTTTCGGAACACACACACAGTTTGCCGTGTCCCGCTTCTTTCCTTTGTCTTGTAGTCACGGCGCGAGCTGACTGTTGTAACTGCGCTAGCGTGTCCTACCTATTTATAATCAGTGAATGCCAACAAACTGCAATTTCAGTCTGTGTACCACTAAAAGCGGCATCCACAATAGCTTACAATACGTGGCAAGCAGTTTCTTGCATGCCAAATTGCCCTGCCATCAGATGTACCCAGGAAATACATTTTAAATTTTTTTCTCAAAAATCTTACTAAAAAGGGAGGGGGGGCCTATACGTGGGTGGGGCCTATACGCGAGTAAATACGGTAGTCAGATAAGTAGAACGTCTAATTAGAAATTAATGTTCTGCTTCCATGGTTAAATTTCATAAAATAATAAAACTAAACATTTTCCAAAATGTATTTGTATCAGGTATTGTCAGACACTGAGTTTCTGGTGTTTAAAATACAGTAAAACCTTTCTATAAAGACCTCTCATGGTTCCCTAGAATAGGGTCTTAATATAAGGGTGGTCTTTATAAAGAGGTTTAACCGGTAAAACCTCTATTTTAAAACCCCACAGTTCTTGAGGAAAGGGTTGTTATAGAGAGGTGGTTGTTATAAAGGGGTTTTACTAGTAATATCAAGTCTGATATTGGGACTGTCATCTGCGCTTTTTAAAAACTTTCTAAAGGGACCTGGCTGCACATGCATAGCAGTGTTAAACATTCAAAATTTGTGTGTTATGTGTAACTATATTAATAGAATATGTGTCTTTAACAGGCATCCAAATGTGCCAAGTATGGATGAAGTGCACGGATTCAAAGCTAAAGTTGTTGCATTACTGGTGATTGTATAATTTGTCCCGCTTAAAAGAAATGCAAGCAGCTGCACTCTTCGTGACAAAATATTTTTCTGTAACTATTACCGGTAAACATATTCTACACAGAAACTTATGTATAGAAAAAATCCACACAAAATAAAATAGGTTCTGTTTTGAAGGTATGCTTTTCAGAGTATAGCTTAGTTTTTCACAGTTTACTGTGTAATTAGAGGTAGTAGGTTTTTGGCCTAAAATAGGTACTGTAAATGTTACATTGGATTGATACTTATTTAAATACAGTGGATTCTCTATCCACCATTTCTCATGGGACTGACAAAAAATTTCAATACATGAGGGATTTCAATGGATGTGGTCTTAAAATGCTGTAAAATAAATCAATCGGCCCCAGAATGTTTTCCATGGATGCAGGTATTTCAATCTATTAGGTTTCAATACATAGAGAATCCACTGTACATAATTCACTCTGTCTTTTTGTTTCCATCTTGTTACCCTAACTTGGTCTAGTGTACTTCATGCAAAGTTTTAAAGTAGCACTCTCAAAATTAAAACATGTAGCAGCACACAGTTCCCATCATATTCAAAAAGCTGCACCAACACTTGCTGCTATAGGCGACTGTCTGCCACTTCACCTGGGTCTGCGAGGGCTGCCTTTCTCCTCTCAATGGCTGCCATAAGCTTTCTTTTAGGGCCAATGGGTATCCCCATCTTGTCAAAGTCTTTATCTGTCAAAAGCACCAATGCCTCTAAGTCTATCTCCTCATTTACAAAACGAGTTACGTATTCTCCCAATCCTGCTGAAACCAGGAACAACTGCAAAGGTGACCATTCAGCATCGCTGCCTTCATCTGAAACACAATAATATCACAATATGGTTGTTAGTAATAAATAAATAAATAAATAAATAAAAAAATAAAAAATTCAAGAATGGGTGAATAAACAGTTTTCTTTGCCACAATGACCCTCTTGTAAATAATGTAGTATTTGGAGAGATGTCAACACGAAGCAAACCAAGGTAAATAAGGATTGAACATGTGTTTATAGTAAAATTTTCTAACTATATTGACATGTAAATGCAGAGTGAGACTAGATTAACAGACTAATTAATTTCATAGTACACTATACCCCCAATTTTACAAAACCCGGATTTAACTAAGGTAGCAATTCAACGAATACAATCTCAGGTACCCTCAAAAAATAACAAAATTCTATGACAAAAAAAAATTGTAAGGAATTCATTGACAGTGGATAAAACATATATGTATTATCTAATTCACGGCATTAAAATATAAATTGTAGAGTTGGCGTTATTCCTTGGTAAGTCACAATATTAAAATTAAACATAAATAGTGAAAATCCGTTAAAAAATGCAGCAGTAACAGTTCGAAAACTGCACGGTGGCGGCGCCAGTGCCAAACTGACCAGCCTGTCTCCATCAACTACGATGTATTATGTATATATTGAGGTCGTACTATAGCCGCAAAGTTCCAGCGCATGCGCATACGCCCATTTAACTATAGTACAGCGTCTTATATATCTCGTCTTGAGCCCAATGTGTTTACGTTTTTACACCAACCCTATAAATAATAGTGTGTAATTATTTTTTCTTTATTGGGTAACACCATACGTACTTAAAACAATTAACTTGGCACATAATTTGCTTAAACAATGCGTTACTGCGTGTCGTAAAATGGGCATTTCACAAGTGAGCATGATAATAGCGCTACCTGTTAGCCACATGTAGAAACATTTGTCTCCGCTATGGGTATGTCGAACTTGAAAAATAAATAGACGTTCGTGTATTACGTAATCCTGGAACTCCTCATTTATTTTTACCGCATATACTGGCTGTGAAAGTGATTATTTGCATCCACATGTAATTCTCAACGATTTTAGGTAAGAACGTCACAAAATGGCATTTTTGGAACATTACACGTCGGTATATGCTACGGTGCCGCTATCTGGCTACCATCTTATGAACGTTCATACAGTTGCTCTATCTGTCAGCTCTGCACGCTACTTATATCTATGTTCGTGTACAATTCATCAAACGTCGAGGGAATGTCTTGACGTTAAGTTACATAAAACTGTGCGATGAATAAATACATCCGTTTTTTCATTCTTTCTTTGGTGAATAATTTACAAGGGCACTGTTCGAGTAACGAATGCCTACTTTTTTGTCCCGTTAAACGCTGCACAAATCGTGCTATTCGCTCGCTAGAAGGCACTCAGCAGCTCGGTTTTCTCATTTTTTTAGGACAAGGGTCGTCATATCTATTGTTTAGCGATGTTATTTTAATCGTAAGGTGTCTGCCTATTGATATAAATTTATATTTCAACTATCGCTTGCTTTATTTTTCCGTTAAATGCTACAGAAATCGGGCTATTCGCTCAAGGGAAGACACTCGGAATCTTGATTTTCTCATTTTTTGGGAACAAGGGTCAGTCATATCTACCGCTCAACAGTGTGAGGCCTGGCTACTGTTGTCAATTTATGTTTACATTATTACGTTAACTAATTTGCCGCAAAACGCTACGGAAGTCGGGGTTTGACTAGACACACTTTGCAGAAAAAATGGCATTTTAAAATTTTACATTTAGGTCGGGGGGAGGGGGGCAAAATAAGCTGGTAACGATTTTACGAATGTGATGAGAGGAACCGTAAGTATTAGTAAAATTGGGGGTCTAGTGTACTATCTTTTGTCAAAACACTGCACTAATAACAAATAATGATTGGAACAGAAATGAACATGAAAATCCACTACGTGTTCCCGCCTTAGGGCAGGGTCACATTAGTATATGAGAGAAGGCCGTGGTGAAGAATGGGCCAGCTAATAGACTAGCGAGAAGTGCCTGTTGCCTGTCCAGCCTGAATAATAGATGAGAGATGGGAGCAGCAACGGAATGAGAGGGGCGGAGGAAACTAAGAGTTCCCCGAGAAAACTCGCCATTCAACGGAAATGTCTGCCATGTTTCCCACATGTGAAAAATCCTGGACAGAACCTGCCGGGGATTGAACATATGCATTATCCATTTCAAAGTTGCAGCAGAAATAAACATTGTCACTGGCATGCTTTCAATCATAGGCTGACTGATTACTGATTAGTTAACAGTTGTTACAGCAGGAAATAGTTCTGATATTATAGTGCTACGTTATAGTTCAGACATGGTGATTTAAATGTTCAGTTGGCTCTTTTTATCCTCTGTAATATAATATCACTCTGTCCGCATGAAATAGTGTTTGTACTTGTAGTTTGGAAGTAAGTTTATAACTGTTATCGTTACGGAGTAAAAACGTCTCAAGTAATCAATACTCCACAAGCTGGCAGATGTGGCGGGTTGGGCTGAAATCTCGCCTCCACATGTCGTAAAACATAAACAAGGAAAGCCTTAACAAAGCAGACAAAAGGCAGTGCTAATCAATGAATTTAACGCCACGTGTAAAGAATTTCTGACATTATTAATACGGGATGTAGTTAAGCTAGTTTCAGAATAGATTGGTGTTTCAGAACGAAGCATTTTTAAAGCAAGAAAGAAAATGAGAGTGAAGGGTGTATTGACCACACCAAACAAGAAACTTGTATATAAAAATCAAAGTGAAAAATATGATAAATTAGTGAAAGATGCTGTTAGGCGTAAAGTGCACGAGTTTTTCTTCAGAAATATGCTTCAGAACATCGACGAAGTGGTATACGTACTATTCAGTGATCCTGATCTGCCAATTTTAAGTGCTCAACATTTCATAAATTATTAAATCATTTGAATTTTGAGTTTATGAAACGCATCAGGAATTAATTTTAGTTGATAGGGATGATGTTTCATTGTGGCGTTGTGAGTTCCTTTGTTCAATTAAAAAATATAGGGTCGAAGGATGACGAGTAGTGTATTAGTATTTAGATAAAACGTTGGTAAATGAAGGGCATGCCATTTCAAAAATCTTGATTGACAAAACTGTCACTTCCAAAAGAAAAGCTTTCTTGAATCGTCTATCGACAGGGCTGAAAAATCCTTAGGAAAAGGGTAAAATATTAATAATCTTACATGTATGAAGTGTTGCATGGTTTGCTGATGATGGACTTATGTCGTTATCTCAAAAACTACCAAGTTATTATCAGAAAGAAATGACAAAAGAAGTGCTTGTTAAGTGGGCTGAAAAAGTGCTCCCTTTGTTAGACAAAATTACAGTTGTTATCATGGACAATGCATCATACCATAGAATGAAGTAAGACAAAATTCCTTCAAAAAGTAGTACGAAAAGTGACATTACAAACTGGTTAAGTGAAAAAAGTACTGAATTTTACAGTGACATGATAAAATCAAAGTTGATGGTGAAGGTAAATCAGTGTAAACATATGTACGACAAATATATTGTTGATGAGATGAATTATCGTTTCCGAGTTTCGCGTCAAGAGCGCACCACCAGATGTATGGGATGCCACGTACAATTGATTCTTTCTCGCAACTCGCAATGTTCACTTCCGAGGTAACCGTTGAGAGTGAGCGCCACGAGTTGTTTATGCGACGGTATTCTACATAGGTACTGCTGTTTTTCTGTCATAGGGTACACAACTGTGAAAATGCTCTCGTATTAAATGAATTAATTAACATTGTATTTAATACAGAAATTGACGGTGCACAAAATACTGTCGTTATGGCCGTATTTTCGTATTAACCCACACTCATCTTAACAAGGTTCCACGGTAGTATGGATTAGAGTAAAAGAATTCATCATTAGTCAGAACAGTAATTTTAAAATGACCGAGCTAAAGGACTTATTAAGTAATATAACAGACAGAGGTACAAGTATTTACAGTTGATATTTGTAAATAGGTACTCGCAAACGAAGGGACGACACACATTTTTTTCCGCGGAAGTGCGGCCGTGACGTTTTGCCAGTATCAAACTGGCTTCTTGGGCGGCAAGACATGGCGCACTGCAGTTCACCTGCAGTGTGTGCTGTTACCTGCAAGCCTAGCAGCCGGAAGGTGAACTAAACATGTGGAAATTTCAAATATGGGGCAATAATGTAAGTCTGGTTGTGATGGCTTGTTAATGGACAGGGGAGAAGAAGAAAGGAGTCATCTTATATTGAGGCCTGAGGGCTGTCTGGATTTCGTAATGTATTGATGGGCAAGTTCCCAGTGTTTGAGCTCTGAACTATTACAAGAAGATGGCAAGGATTTCACAATTCTGGTGCTGTAGATGGAGTCAAAGTATTTGTTGTGGGAAACTGGATTACTGCAACTGGCTTTTCTTGTGGGCAGATGTTGCATCCAGCTAGGGCTTGCTTTGTGTCAGCTCTGTGGCCATTCATTCTCTGTCTTAAGAGTGTTGATGGTGAGGCCTATGTATTCTGCATTACAGTGTTTGCACTGGAGCTGGTATATCAAGTTTGTTGTAGCTCAGTTGTAGCTACCATGGATGGGATGTGGTTTGTCAGTCTGCTGTTTAAGTGGGTAGATGGCTGATGAATGGTGCAGGAACCACAGCTAGAACTATTACAAGAGCAGGAGCCTCTAGGTTGACTGTTTTGCTGAAGGTTGCAATTGGTGGGAGTTTCGGAAGGGCTAGTTTACTGCGGAGGTTAGGTGGTCGTTTGAAAACCAATCTGGGGTGCCCTAAAAACATGTCCTATGTCTGTGCAGGGTGTCCAGCGATAGAAAATTTGTGGGAAGTTCGGGAATTGTACGTGATTTTTTCGGGATTGGGAATGTGCGGGAAAAGTACTTGAAATTGTTCTTTTCTGCGAGAATTTCTTTGCCACCAATTGAAGACTTAACATTCATAAGGGGCTAAGTGCCAAAAGGTAAGTTTCTAGATAATGACGAAAACAGTATATTGCGAGAAACAAATGAACAAGGAATTATCCAAATATGTTCACATATTTATTACAATAGGAAAGTAGTAAATACGAGCAATCTAACAGTAATCAATACAAAACACTTATGAACATAAATATATATTTTTCCAATGGACTAGAATGCGTTGATGTTACTCCATTCATCTAATTGTGCTGATATATGGCGCGCATGAATATCATTAGGAGATAGCACTTTAGGTATATCTTCGACCTAATGTTTTGGTACCTTTCACCTTTCTATGCACCTAACTCATTTTTGTTGAAAATGGTACTTCGCCCCTTTCGAATGTTAAGTCCTCAATGATTTCTTGATCATTCATCAAGAAATTGGACGGTATTGTAACAGCTGCAATTTTAGTTATTTCGAGAGACAAATGTTTATTGTGATGTGCAAAATCGTGAATTTTACGGTTTTTGTTAAAATTCTTGAAGTCCCATCATTCTGTGCGAAATTACACACATAAGTGTGCAATATTTAATGTGTGCCGTAATAAAATTAGTTTTTTGATTCGAGAAGTGACTGCAAATGAATTGACAGAATCAATTTTTAACCGAGAAAGCGAGAGGTTCGAGTTTATCGAAGTAGACCAGAAAATGGCCAGCGTATGTTTATGTTTATTGAATGAATTTATTTATCTTGTTTTTACACGGTTCCTGGTAATTTTTCATGTTGTGTAACATTGTAATTAAATAAAGATGGAACATATTTATGTGACAGCAAGGATTAGCACAAGTACTGATGTGATTCTGATGAAGTTGTGATGTGAAATTTGATTGAACTGATATCTCTGGAAACAGCAAAGATTTTCATCATGCATCGTATGGAAAACCAGGAATGATTGGCAAAATGCAGCATTAATTTTATCGGCAGCCAAAAATTGTGAAAACGAGGATAAAACCGTTGTGCCTACAAATAGGAAAGATAAGTGTGAAACACAAATGAATATATTCGGTACTTACGTTATAATTAAAAACTGAAATATTTATCCTTTAGCACTTATTTCTTTTACCCAAAACTATTTATACGCATAGTGTGTTTCTTAAAATGTGACATAAATAGATTTAGCTCGCCGATTTATATAACTAAGGTGAAAAATTCTGGTGGGTAATATAACCTAAATAAGTGTTAAATTTTATTGTACACGTTTGTCAAGAATTGTCTGATTTAAGACTGTATGGATAATAAATACAATATTATATTGTGCTGGTCCCTCATGTTTTATAAATTTCTTCCCAGAATTCTATTCATATGCGTTTCTGTGTTGTTCACATAGACTAAACCATCAAATGCAGCAAAAGAGGACTTTCAACAATTCATCAATATACAAATGTGTGTAAAGGAAAGTATTTTAAATAAATAATAATGGACTTATGTAATATATTTTTTGCACCTTTGCCACCACTAGAAATATTTTCTGGTAGGAAAAAAAATTAGGCGAAATTTATGTCTGACAGAGAAAATAGCAAAAATTCTAAAAAATAAGCTAATCCAAATTGACGAAATAATGAAAATATAAACAACAAAAACACTTGTCTCTATTCATTATTTACATCATAAAAGTGTAATTGAGTACATAGGCTCTATGTTTCCTAGGCTTATTAAAACGGACTGTACTTGACAAATTAACATAAAAATCGTATAGTTATCGTGAGTCTGCTTCGATTGTACAAGTTAACATAGTCTCATGGTTAAAGCATTGTACCGGTACTGGAATTTCTCAGGGAGCGTGGGAAATGTACTGGAAATTTAAATACCACTTTTGCTGGACACCCTGTCTGTGATGAGGCAGCCAGAATTTTGTGTGCAGAGTTCAGTATGATCTTGAGTTTCTTTAAACCTTCATGGTAAGGAACACCCAATGGATTGTCTGAATTGACGGTTTTGGTTTGTGTGTCTGTGTTTGTGATGGTATGTTGGATCTGTTAGTGAACAATTGGTTTGGGGTAACCTCTGTTGATGAAGACTCTGACTATCTGGTCACATTGTTATTTAGGTTACTCTGGGTGGAGCATATGCATTTTGCCCTTGTGGCATGGCTGTAAGGTAGTGACTTTTTTGTATTTTAAGGGTGGTACCTTTTGAAGTGCAGATACTGTAGATTGTTGGTAGGTTTGGTGTAGACAGAGGTGTTGATGGTACCGTTGTGGAGTGTTACTTCGACATCCAGGAATACAGCATGTGTTTTTGAGTATGACCATGTAAACTTGATTTGATAAACTTGAGGCTATTCAGGAAGTCAATAAGGCAAATTTCTGTGGAGGTCCAGATCATGAAGATATAATTTATGAATCTTGACCAGCAGTGAGGCTGGATTGGTTGGTGAGCGAGGATGTTTTCCTGCAGCCTTCCCATGAAAAGATTGGCATAGGAAGGAGCCATGCAGGTGTGCCCCTGATCTGCAAGAAGTGGTTCTTTAGAAACCTGAAATTGTTGTTGGTGAGTGAGAGTCTGGCCAGTTCGACAAGAAACGCGGTGGTAGGTTTGCTGTTCGGAGGTCTTCTGTTCAGGTAGTGTTCGATGGTTGACAATCTAGAAACGTGGGAGATGTTTATGTACAAAGCTGTAACATCTATGGTGACCTGTAGGCTTCTTGAGGGATGGTGCCAAGTTTGGAGTGGCGTTCTAGGAAGTGGGCAGTGTCTTTAATGTGAGATGGTAGCTGCTGTACTGCAGGAGGTGTGCATCCACAAGGGCAAAGATTCTCTCAGTGGGGCAGCCAATGACCAACACAATGGGGCAACCTGGAGGTGGTTGTTGAGGTTTGTGAATCTTTGTCAGAAGGTAAAGTACAGGTGTGGATGGATTTTCTGGGATGAGCAGGCTGATGGAATCATCAGAGAGGCCTTGGAGAGGGCCCTGTGATGAAAGAAACTGTTGATCAGGTTCATTGAGTCTTCTGGAGGGGTTTGTAGGTGGTTCTGTCTAGTAACGTTTTCTGCTTAGAGGATGTAGTCAGACTTGTTAATGAACACTGTTCTGGATTACATAAATCAGTCTGCTCCGATCAATTCGGTTTGAATTAATACTCTAAATGTAGTATACAGTTAATTATAGTTACATAGCTTATAAGTTTGTTTCACTATTTATTTTGGTTCTGCATAGAGTAGTAGTTTTCAATTTATGTAATGCAATTTTAGAAATAAGCAAACATTTTACTGCACAGACAAAAAAATACTAAGCTGTTAAAAACATTAAAATTTATATTTTGTTTCTATGTACTGGTTATCACATTTTGAGCCAACATTGAAAAAAAAATTATTTTTGCAACTCACCACTTTCCACATCCTCTGAGTCCCACGGCAGAGTGCCATTTCGATGTGCTAGGCTCCCTGCACTACCAATGCTACAGTCCTCGTTCCCGCTGCCACCTCGTGCATCACTTGATGCCACTGCACTGTCCTTGTCATCCTTGTCCACCTTTGGCAAGGCGCTCAGTGTGGCAGTAATACTGTTCCTGCAGTCAGGACACAGTAGTTACCCAGCATGCAATCAAGATTACTTATCCAGCAAACACATGCAATACAAGTGCAGTAGAACCTTTCGTAACACATTTACTTATGCAGCAATATTTTCCATGTTAGTGGGTTACTTCATTTAGTTTTAAATTTTTTTCTCAATAGGAAATTACGTTATAAAAAAGTTTTAACCTAAATGACGTAGTACATACATCTGGACTCTTAAATACTTTTTAAGGAGTTATTTCATTTTAACTAGCTATGTGCAATGTGTGTGTTGCAGTCTTGTAGGATTTGAGAAAAGAAAGGCAGGCAAGAAACACTGTGCATATCAGATTCATGGCAGAAGATCTTTCAACAACAGTGTTCAGTGACAGAAATTGCACTATTATGCTAGGCAAGTTAACATAAGTCTCTCCAACTCCAGTCTGCACTAGCCACAGAGCATGAGACTTTACAAAATTGAAGTTCCAAACTACAAGAGAGCATCAATTTCTTAGGGTTTGTTTGTATACAGTTGGTCCACAGCTCTTGACAAAGGGTGCATTTGGTTTACATGTATGACCACGTATGCAGACTACTTCTTTAGTAATAAAAATTACCCACAAAAAATTACACTTGAATAATAAAAAAAAAATTATACTGGTAGTTCATCTGGAACAGTTCCAAAGAAGTACAGTGGAACCTCGTTGCATCGTTCCCGTTTCTTTCGTTTTCCCGGATTCATTGATCGTTTTTCACTGTCGCGACAAATTGCCTATATAAACAATGTTAAATAAACCCACATGGAACGTTCATTTATACATAAATTTCTCGCATTGACCGTTCAGACATTTTCGCCAACAACAAAAAAAATTAACTTACATTTTACGTTTTCATACCACGCTCATATACACTTCTCAAAACAAACAGGTGTAAACAACGTATCATAACCGCACAAGGCAAACATTTACCGGTGTCAAAAATACGGGCGAATGTAATGTGATTGGTTTGTTTCGACTATGAATTTCACCGTTATTGTTTCAAATGTTTGGCAATTGTTCATCTTATTTTAAGAAACGTTTTACGTACTGTAGGTTGTGTGTGTAAACTCAAACATTGCTGTATTTTCGTTAAGCAAATAACAAACACGTAGCCACAGAAAAACGTAATTTTTTTTATAGAAGAAATATTTTTTAAAGTTGATATCCAAATTATTTTCAATAGATTTTGAACACGCATTGTATACAAATTCATTTTGTTCTGTTGTAAATGTGTGCTTTTATTTTCACATTTCAGTAAAGTGTAGTGAATAAATTGCAGTAACGTCAAGAATTTTGGGAATTTTCTTCTGCCATTTTGTGCACTTCCGAGTAAAGCCGAAGGCAGCCGAGTGCAAACACACGAGTCAGAGAGGTTACGTTTTGCCTTGTAAATACGAATCTTGTTCATGTTATTTTTTCCGTTTAGATAGCAACAGTTTTGTGAATTTTGTTAACAAGTGGAGTACGTCGGTAATACAAATGAGCTATGACCATATTCAATACACACATATTAGAAGTGCAAATCTTCATGTGATGGACAAATTTAAATAATTTTGAGGTTAGGTTTTTAGTTTTTTTTAAGTGGGGGTGGGGTGGTTGTGTGTTTCGCGCATGTTTTGTTTTCTCGCATGCATCGTTTTTTCTCATTGGTCCCTTGAAAAACGATCGATAGAGGTTTCACTGTAGTACTAAAATCATGCTATACAAATTGGAAATATAATATGGCTAAGTAAAATAGTAATTAGTTATACGCTTGTGAACTAGTTTCTTGTGAAACAGTGTAAGGAATAACTTTTAACAATAAAATTATGTAACTAAAAATGCTTGGTCTGTTACAAGCAAACATGGTGATCCAGGTTATGTAGACATGATAATGGCAGTCACAAATTATGTTGATAAAATAAGTACACAAACAACCTAAAAATAACAGTTTGAGAAGACTTCCTCTGTGCTTATTATAATAAGCATTTTAAGAGGGACTTGGGCAGCCATAAAACATTACAGTAGGTATTGTATTGTGCCTGGCCTGCCGGTCACATTTGTTCCAACCTTTATTCAGTTAATTGGAGTGCATGTGTATTTAGAGATATGCATTGTTGTTTGCTCCATGTCTCTAAGCTTCAAGAATTTATATTTTGTCCTTTTAAACATGGTAAACATTTGAATGAAGTTGGTTCATTCCCTGTTATTGAAATGTCTGCAGTATATTGTCAGTGTTGTAAAATAAACAGTAATATTATTGGAAGCAGTGAACAGCACCCAAGAACTTTTATATCAAGTTCTGTAAAATGATGGCATCTTTAAATCTGTCCTCATATTTTTTATTTTGTCATTGGAAAATATTTAATTGTAATTTTTTTATTTTATTGTTTGCACATGCGAGTCCCTTTTATCACCCAAGGATGCTAAATTAGTTTATGTTTGCAATGTACAATAATGCCTGTGTTGTTAAAATGGTGAATATTGAAGTTACTGTTTCGTGTATCAGTAGTAATTAGTGAGGGTACCACTAGAATTTTATAGGCCGCTGATGTAACTGTTAAAAGTTCTAAATTTCCCTTTCAGATCAATTAGTGTGCTTCAGATGTAGTTAAATAACTTTAAATAGATACTTGTTTACATTCTAGTTACATACAGTTCTTTTTGCTCTTAAATTACGTTTCTCCGTACATTACTGTAATTTACTCATTTTCGGGCCTAAACATTCTCGGAGCGAGGCGACGCTATTCAAGACTGCACCAGTCTTCCAGCAAGAGGGGTGCTGGGTAACAACAGTTGGCATGGAGATCACAAGCGGTGCTGTTGAATCCGTTGGTTATGCTGCTTGCTAGCAAAACGTGGGGCCAGAATGCCAAAAGGACATTTTGTTGTCTTTTTATCTACTTAAAATGTAAGGATGTTTGTTGCTCTTCAACTTAAAATGACTCGGTATTGGTGCTGCTTTCTACACGTCTTGGAACTGGTATAGTTTTTGAGATTAGGCCTCAAGGAAGAGAAACATGTAGTAGTGCTTTATTTGTGGCGTGATCATGATTTTCTCCAGTAAAATTGTGAACAAATTTGTGTACCTTTCTGTTTGTGTGTTAAAATAAGTGTAAAATAAATTGGCGTCATTACTTACAAATGCAGTGAGCATTTTCTTCTATGCGGCCATCCTTTTTTCTAGTTATCGAACCTAACATTAGAACCAAAATTTACTTAAAATTAAGGTTCCTAAACAGCTTGCGTATGAACTGTGTTGCAGCACATTGGGAGAAAGTGTTTTAAAGAGATATTAACAAACTTGCGTTCAGTATCTTTATCTACAAAAAGAAAACCCATTTAATACTGTGCTTCCCAATTTTGTTTTTTACATGCCATGCTTATAAACATGGTTTCGGGGCACCTCAAAATGGCCAAAAATAGCTTTTTCAGACTGCTGTCACGTAAAAAACACCAACCGGAATTAAAATGTGAAAATAGAGAAGCATGCTTTGGACTTTACTATGCATTTTCCATAAATTAAAAATAGGGTCTGCTTAAAGTTCCATAGGAAAAAGCCAATGGCCATAACACTGCAAGCCGTCCCTGGCATAACGGCGACACAGTTGTTGATACACGAGACAATCTAGTTTTTGTCGCCTGCCTGTTTCCGCAAATGGGACCACAAAAAGTAGGAGTAAAATGTGGGTAAGTAATGAAATATTCAGTCCATTGATAAAAGGAAGTCAATGGAGAAATGTTGGTATATTATGGGTTAAACAGCCTGAAAAACTTTTATAGGCTGTTCACTATAAACTGAGCACTCAGCAGAACTTGCAATTAATTAAAAATATGATGTTAACTTCTGAGAGTGTTGAAACGTTTATACTGGTTTTTAGTTACATGGAAGTTTTCGTATTAAATATAGTAAAGACGGTTGCTAAACTGCTGAAAGAAAACTTATACAGTGCTCACTTTGACGTGAACGACCTATAAAAGACATTAGTACATAGATTTGACAGACGCCTGTTGTTACAAACCTCATTATGTATTACAAACTGCAAAAAATTAAAAGGTTTATCTGTAGTCAGTGTTCCGTTATAGGTATACTATGATGCAAAATAAAATAATATATCTGTGGTGTAGCTGTCAGCTGAGCCGCTATTATTAGGTAACACTGGCAGTCTTATGATAGACTCAAGAGTACTGGGGATGGAGGGATCATTGCGCTAACCACACGTACTCGGGTAGTGGGGCCCTCCCTTCATCTCTCCGAGCCTGAGAGCGTCACAATTAGGCTCAAATTAAGTGGAGAAAGGCAACAGAGTTAGTGATACACAAACAATTACTGTACCAAAAATTATGTACTAGTTTAATTTTATATACAAAGTACTTCGTAAAAGAGAGTTACTATATGACACCTGGAACTTTTCCAGTTACTTTAGGCATTTATAAAAATATAACATAGGTATATATCTTATTTATAGAAACTTCATTAGTGATGGAATCAGCGACTCGTAAAGACAGGAAAACTAATGGAAGTGAACATAGCTTGTATGAAGGAACCATTCCAGCATTCACCTGAAGTGAATACAGCAAACCAATGAAATATTAAAATTTTGATGGCCGGATCAGGAATCGAGCCTGGGTTCTAAAAAATGGGAATCTAATGTGTTACTAAAATCTGTTAAACATTTGAGAATACAGAAGACTATAGTTAAAACTGGACTTGAAATTAGAGTAAGTTAAATATGTACAGGAATAAGCCAGTCACATTTGCAAGTGCAGTCAACAAACTGTTTGCCTACAAAATCGAATATACAAGACAAATGAAACATGTATTGCTATAGTATGAGCTGTTAATAGTGTATGGTGCAGTTGTAAGCTTACCTGAACACAACACTACCGAAACCAGGCCTATCAAACATGCTAGCAGGCTCATGGAGCAGGACTTCTTCACCGAAGCCACTGTCCTGGTTGTGCAAGAAGTCAGGTTCAGACACAGAACGTGTCAGCTCACCATTTGTCTCAAACACATCTGCAATCTTCCCACGTTTGCCTGCCCAACAATGTAATGTTATTCAAGCATGAAACCATTTATGTAATTAAAAACCAACCTCTGTTACAAGTAGCAACTACCGCTATTAAACAGCAACACGATTCAAAGAAAATTTGTTTGTACTGTATGAGCTTTCACAGCAAGTAAACCACTTCTAAAGACTAAAGACTATCTTGTCAAGGACAACACTGCAATTAAAAATATATATTTTATTCTGGCCTCAGACAACTTTTGAGTATGGTTAACTCTAGACTTTTTTATTATAGTACTTACAATGCTCAGTTTATACAAGTGTCTGAATGTCAAACTGGATGACCAAAATAACCAGGGTTTCAAAATTGCACACTTTACAGTGGCTAGCCTACAACAAATACCAGATGCAACACACTGTTTACAATTCCTTAATGGTTGATACTAATTTCGTACATGAACAAATCAGTTAAACCAAAATCATAAATTGAGTATTATTTCAATCTACATGTGATTTCCATGTGCATGGTAGAAGTAATTGTGAATATTTCCTTAGTAAACTGAGAAACAAAACAGTTACCTCCTCCCTGGTTGTCATAAGTGCCAACATACAAAATCTCAGAATCTCGTCGCAGGCCTGTCAGACTTCGTATAGACTGCTTACCATCTTCTATCTGAAAAAACACAATTTACATCACCCAGAATGGATTACTTCCGGTCAGTTCAATGATTGGGGAAACGTCCTACAAAACATCTGTATTATTATATAAAACCAAATTTCAAACTGTTTAATGTCAAAATTTTTGTTGCACCTTTTTTTGTTGAGGCTGCTAATTTATGTGGTCTATCCTAAAACAAGTAATACTACAAACTGCTAATAGGCATGAAGTTAAAATTAATTGTCTGCTGATTATATTTTCATGTGAATGGGCATCCACTTCAATTATAAATGCAACACATACCTCCCTGACTTTAAAATCTCCAAGGTTTTGCACACTTCCAGTCTGGTTTTTTAACTTCTTTTGGTTCAGTTTCTTCTGTATGTTGGAGGTTATGGTCCTGCGGTTTGTTGTCCCACCTGTTGTTGTCGTGCCTGTGCTTACAATCTCTGAGAAGTGTCTGCTAACTGACCCCGCAGGACCTGTGAAAGAGCTCTTGTTGCCAATCTTCAAAGCAGTTAGAACATTGGAAGGTCTGCAAGAGAGAAGATGCATACTTTCACGAATGTCACAAAAGTTATCATGACAGTTGACTAGTTAACAGTTAACAACAGAAGTCTGTCTGATCAATATCACAGACAGTGAAAAAAATAGCTTTCAATATTACAAGAAATGCATGGCAAGAATAAATAGATAATCTTATGTTTACTAGTTATAAACTACAATATGTTTATCTGGAATGCAGAGATAGATGTTCAGCAAATTAAAAGTAAACAAATTTATTACAGTATTATACTCAATTTTGCTCAGTAGAAATTTTGATAGCAGATTGAAGTTGTGCTAGCCCACCGTTACATCAACCATGTATTAAAATATCTTAGTGCTATTCCAATTCTAGAACCTTGCATAAGTAACCAGCTGAAGGGAAAAACAATTCAGTACTTCACTGCTATAATTTCCTCATTAAATTAAAACTACTGTTTATATTTATGTCCATCACATTTCCAGTCTGTTACCTGTGTGGCATAATGCTGATTTGACTTTCTGGAATTGTCATCTTTTCCCTTTGTTTCTTCTGATTCTCATGTTCTTTCTTTGCTTGTTTTTCTGCCTTCTTCTTCAACTTCTCAAATTCTTTGCTTCTCTTTTTTGCATCCTTCTGAGCTTTTTCTTTCATTGAACGTGCACCTTTCCTAAAAAATATGCAAATTACACTTGTAAAAAATAACTTCTAAAATAGTGATACTTAATTACTGTAGAAAACAGTAATTCAATGACACAACTACAATTTACTGCCCCATGAAAAACTTTTGGCACATATTATGCTACTTAACTAAATTTGTTGGACTTAAATCTTAAAGGTGTTCAAGTGGCAAATATTCATAGTTTTAATTTACACTGCATAGTGATAGTTTTATCGACGTTACTTGTGACTACATTTTCCACCTGTAAATTTTTTTAACTCTCATAATTTTCCCATAGTGACATGATAAAGTCAAAATTTGCAAGTTACGGGAACATAATAAAAAGAAAACCACGTGTCTTACTCAAATGAAATAATTTACACTGAAATTAGATATTATGGGCAATATGCTAAAATATTTAAAAAAACACAATGGCATTCTTTTGTTCTTAAAAAAATCTGAAAATGATGACAATTTGCTTCATTTATGGCAATTTTTTAAAAAATACCAAAGGACAGTTGTGTTTTTTCTAAATATTTTAGCATATTACCCATAATGTCTCATTTCAGTGTAAATTATTTCATTCGAGTAAGTCACTTGGTTTTTGTTATTATTATGGTCCAGTAATTTGTGAATTCTGACTTTGGCATGCTGCTATGGAAAAACTGTGAGAGTAAAAAATGTTTACAGGTGGAAAATGCAGTCACAAGTAATATCTATAAAACAAACACTTTCTTTTTTGCCACTGAACATCCTTAAGAATATTGCTTACTCCAGAGCCCTGGTGAGAGTAAGGATGATTTACATGTTAAACCACGTGGCTGTCACCTGTCGAACCTACACATCTGCCACCACTAATTTTTTTGTTCATCTAGCTTATTGGTACTTTGTGGCAATTTTTAATAGTATTCTAAAAACAATGAACAAGTAGTATTTTCATGCCCAAAAAAACACTTGAAAACGCCTACTCACAAATCCCCCCCCCCCAAAAAAAAATTTATCCACACATCAATATTTTGAAAGATGTCCCACCTGATACAATTTAACATAATATGTCAATCACTACCAATTGCTTTTATGAGCTCTCAGGTAGGCAGCCAATACCTTGGAAAACCTAAATTTTTCATCACCAAGCTGCTTGACACACACAATCTTTGTT
The DNA here is from genome assembly GCA_003012365.1 of Medauroidea extradentata. Taxonomy (NCBI): domain Eukaryota; kingdom Metazoa; phylum Arthropoda; class Insecta; order Phasmatodea; family Phasmatidae; genus Medauroidea; species Medauroidea extradentata. Next base: position 17,836 of record PNEQ01003108.1, on the reverse strand, counting down.
ATGAATACTGCATTTTTAATATCAAATTGTAACCTCCATGAAAAACCCTTACAACAAACAGTGGTTATACTTCTTATAACGAAGCCAGGCGAAGTAAACTCCTTTTGAAATGTAAATGTAAAAAACAATTTGACTTTGCACACACTGGAACACTACCAAATACAGTAACAACTTAGTTGGGATTTCAGAAAGTTTAGCCACTCCAGTCTAATGACAACCAGGTGAGCCACTGCTTACGAAGCTACTGGTTGCACATCTTCACACGAAACTGAAATGGAAATAGCTTTAGATGCTATGGTATGTAAAGTATGGAATGGGATATAGACAATAGGCTATTGGTAAGGAACAATTAAATTAAAGCATGTTTCTTTCACTGTAGGTGGTAATTTCCTAGCAGCAAACCACTTATGGAGACCAAGGGGACTTGACTGACTGTCCTCTACCTTCGTTGCCAAGGAAATAAATTAACACTGATAGCTGTTTCGAGGTTACAATGCAGTATTTTTCAATTAAGCTCTAGAGGGGTCATTGATATTGTAATCACGTGATGGTAGCACAGCCAATGGGAGTGCAGCCTGTGATGATGCGTGTGATCCCTTCTAGAGAGTTTTGCCTCTGCCATGTTGTAACAAATCAAGACACTAATGCTAATGGTCGTATTGGGGAGTTGTGACCCTTTTCTATAATAATGTAGCAGTGAACAAATCAGGACACAGACAAGTACGGTTGTGTTGTGGGGCTGTAGCCCAAATTTTTCAACTTTTTTGATGTACTAAAGGAACAAACCAAGACACCAAACCGGACGATCGTGTCGTGGGGCTATAATTCAGAAGAATAAAATTAAGATGTCAACGGTAGTGTCACAGGTCATTAGTCCAAAGTTGTGTAATAGTATCAGGAGTGGCAATGTGATGTGTACGGGCAGTACCGAGGTCTTTTCTTCTATAAAATCCATTTGGACATTTTCTGAACTCTCCGCCAAATTGTTTTCCACTTGGTGCAAGTTTCTCTTTTGAATTTGACACAGCATATGAAGCTATAATGTGTCCAGTTTTTCCTTTCAAACTTTAAATCCTTGTGAACTTGTGCTGCATTTTGATACTTTTTCCATTTTACCAGGTTCACCGTAATAGGATTACAAGTTTGTACCTCGTGATGTAAATAAAGTTTAAATTAACTGGGAACATTTTGGAAATTCTCAATTCATTTTAGAACAGTGTTAGCTCTTCAGGATAAGCAACAGTGATGCAGCAGATGATCTGAGTAACTAACGACAGCGTGTCAGGAGACCTCTGTCCACTTTCGACACCCCTGTACATGTTGGTCCTGGACGACTGACATGTAATATTTATTGCTGCTACGAAGGGCAGGATGTGTGTTGGAAATATAACGGCTATCATCCGAACATCTTACTTCTGTACTGAAATGTACTAAGACATAAAGCTCACTAACTTTACATATATCTTTGTATGTGTAAGAAATGTCTCTCTATGCTTACTCCAGTTACTATCAATGTACTTTAGTCCTGTGCAATTTATTTTGCAATGTTTAGAAGTTTCCTTACAGATGTTTTTCGTCCTCTATGTTACACTTACTTGCAATTATCTTTACAGGGACACAAATTAGGAGCAGTTACAAATTTAAAAATTTCATGTTGCCATATACTTTACGGTGGCTGGAAAAGGTACACTTTATTAAAAGCTTGGTTGACATTAAAGGTGAGTGAGAAGGATCTTGATTTAGTTTAAGATATGACAATATGAAATTAAGTTTCTTGAAAAGTAAAATATGTACTATTATCTGACCTGTAACATTAAGACAGAAATGTTTCCAAAAAATTATAAAATCATGTTATACCTATACACTTTGAAAGTAAATGACTCCTAGTATTTTAAGGCTCCAAAGTATAATAAGTATATACCACAGTTGATATCGTTGTTATATTACCAAAAGGACCAATATTCACATTTTTTACAATGCGATATTGGCATTTTAAGCAGTATACCAAAAGGGTCAATATCATACACTTTAAAATGTGATATTGGGTCTTTTGGCAATATACGACGATATATTGTATATTCTTGAGTAAAAAGTTTGGTAGTTTTTTTACAGACACCTTTATGTATAGTAAGTGTGTGTGTAAGAGTGAGAAAGTGTATGTGAACGTGAGAGAGAGTGAGAGTGTACGTTACACACACGCATGCATATATATATATATATATATATATATATATATATATATATATATATATATATATATAAACCAGAGTATTCTTTTTAAGGAATTTTTAAATGTTTGAAGTTCAAAGCGGGCACACAAAATGATGTGCATTTTTGTTGGTTTAAGACTAATATTTCAATTTTCAATAATATTTAAATGCAGTAAAGAAGTGTTAACTTAGCAAGCTGTTTTGTAAGAGCATTAAGCTTAAGTGTGGAATGTATCTTGCAATGTGTAAGAAAATAAAATAATTGTATCACAGACATAAGAAAAAGAAGAAAAATAAGAGCTTCAGCTATTTCTGTATTTTAAGAAAAAACTGAGTGAAGTGAATATAACACATTAACTACACATACTCTACAAAGTAGCGACAGCTTCAGATCAAATTGAAGTGATGATAAAGCAGGAAGCATACCATACAAATGCTGAACTGAATTGGAGATGAAAATGTTTGTGGTGAAATGTTGTACCATGAAATTTTACGTGCAGAAAAATTGTAACATGTATGGCACTCTGCCAGACACAGAGCAAGTGATTCTACATTGCCATTGATAGGTAGCATAATAAAACTGAAGTGAATAAACATATGCTGAAGTTAGGTAGACATAACTAGCCTAAAATAAGTGTTATCAAGAAAAACCAGTGATGCAACTATGATTAGTTAAAACTAATGCAGTAGTAGCTACAGTTGATGTTACAGAGTGTTCCACACACAGTATTTCCCAAAGTTGCACTCCTGCCTGTCAGTTGTAAACAAACTTAGCTAGTTAGGTAGTGGCATTGTTTTAGAGTCATTTGAAAATGTTCAGTGTATCTTCAAGTAAAAATTATGTGGGCGCCAAAAAGAAAAATTGGGACATGACAAATTGTTTCTAATATTATGCATAGAACATCCATTGTTGATGCAAAAGCCTAGGGAGAAAAAAATATATGTGGGAAAACCTATGCAGCACATACTATTTCCAGGGTATTGGGAATGAACTGTCACAATTTCAAATATAGAGGAGGAGGAGGAGGAGGAGAAAAATGTGCTACAACTTCAAAAGCAAAATAAACACAAGGTAACATACGTTAGCTTTATTTCTCATAGACAGCAAAGTCATTACAAACAATAACCCAAACTTTACACAAGAATAGAAACTGGGGAAGGAACCATCCCATCAATCGAAATCAAGATAATTGGGGCAGGGGATCAAAACTGGAGCCTCCTGAATTTGAGTCCAACAGACATGTTAATGTTGTGCCACCTCGCCCAGTAATAAAAAGAAAATGGACACAAAATGATGGGTAATGAAAAAAATTGAATTTAAATATTGAGGAAAATATGTCAATATTAGACAAGATAGTAAATCCAATATTCACCAAAGTGTCAAGAAGTTGTGCAGTAGGGATAGCAAAATGCAAAGACAGTAACTCTGCTCCTTTCCAGCACAGTGTTAACCTACCTTCTTCACGTAACCCATGTGTGTGAAAAGTTGACATGCAGGTCAATATTCCTACAAATACCTTCATACATCCCAGTGTGAAAATGTAGTTGTCTTACAATAGAATGAAACAAAATAATTATTTACTCAAATCCAGCGAGTTGTGCTGCTGCAGCACGTACAACTACACAAAATCCAAATGGAAGAAGAAAAATAGAACTAAAAAATTTTAATAAACAACGGGATGAAAAGAACCCTCACATCAAGGAAATGTCACACTTTCATGTATATGAATGTTAAAGTGAAATATTAACATAGTACTTTTCTGTCTCCTTTCCTTAAAACTAAATTAACCAATATAAAATATATATGCACCAACAACTAAATATAAATAAAGCTGTGGACATGTTGTATAGTCATGGTAGACCTGTAAAATTGACATGGCTAAGTTTACGTGATTGTATATTCTTTATTTTAAGTTAGAAACTTTTAGTACATTACATTTATAAGATCATTAATTGCGACTGCTGTGTCCAATGTATGCAGGTGTTAGCAAGTGTATAAAAATTTTACGATGAATGATGAAAAAAGTTGACAGTGATTTTGAACTGCCTCTGAGCATTAATTTCCTGAAACAGACAGAAATGCACCATGTTGGATGTGATTATTTTGGTGGTTATGGATGCTAAGCATATTTCCACACACTTAAAAATATTGCTTCACAACTCAAACTGTTGTGCTATATATTTCTTAAAGTTTATAAAGTTTTATTTTGCTGAAAGTTGATCTGAAAGTGTATAATAAGTGGGTGTGAAAATAATGTATAATTTTTTTAAACGTGCTAAACGCCTTGAAATGTTAACCAATTTCTTGTTTAATAGGTAATAATATATAAAATGAAGTGTCCTGACTGACACTCACTCACTCATCAACGCAAAGCCCAAAACGCTGGACCTAGGACCATGAAATTTCGAGGGAAGCTTCCCCTTGCAGTGTGGGATTTTTCGAAATTTGATAATTAAGGTAGTGAAATGTGTTTTCAAAGAATCCCTGATATCTCATTAACCAGGAAAACTATCATAATTTTCTTAACTTCAAAATATTGCACAAACAAATGCATATTTGCAAATCTTTCAATTTTGCGAAATTCGAAAATTAAGGGTGTGAAAAGCCGTAAAATGTGTTTTTCTTTAATCCGTGATTTCTCCTAAACAATTTCAGATAGTGAGGTGATTTTTACTTTGAAATAATGCTGAAGTAAATATCTGAAAAGAATTGTTTTGAATTTTTCGAAATTCGCCCTTGAAAGCAGTTAAAAAAATAAAATATGTTTTCAAATAATAATTTGTGCAGCTTATACCCATTGAGATATTGAGATGATTTTTTGATAAGAATGAAGCTTATGTAACTATCTAAAAATCAAATTCAGGATTTTATGAAATTTTAAAATTGAGGATGTGAAAAGCAGTAAAATGTTACAGTCTCCCGAAAAATGAAATTGATCATGGAGACATAATTCAACAGTTGTTTCTTTTTGCCAACGTACTCATAAATAAAACCTCTTTGGACTGTAGCCTGTACATACGAAAGAATTATCACTGCCTACCTTTAAGCATTCACTCAGGTATTGTAGTGTTGCGTGTTGGCCTGGCAGCAGGCACATTACATCATGCTAGGTGGACAGCTCGGTGAGTCAACCAGTGATGTCATGGGTTTTTGCAGCTATGTTGCAACTCCCGAGAGACGGTCATTGGGAGTCCCCGATGACGCCAGTGCGAATACGTGACTACCAACAGGCACGGCCGAGGTAATGTCTATTTTTAGACCTCAGGTCATCATATTTCATCAGCCATTGACGTCACTGAAGGGGCCGTATAAAAGCCTCGGTACTGCGCAACCTTAGACAGTCGTGAATTAGTCTTAGGCTTGCAGTGACTCGTGAAGTGTCTTGAAGTGATAGTCATGGAGAGTCTGGAAGTGATAGTCTTATAGTGAGTCTTGAAGAGTCAGTCAAGTATTGTGCAGTCAGTCTGGAGTCGGAAGTCTGAAGAGGATCAGTATGAGTTTGTAGTCGGCGAGTATGAAGTCAGACACCGAGAGTGGGGTGAGGCAGCGCTCTTAGGGACGGCGTTGCCACTGGGGCGGCACAGAGATGAGGACCCAGCACCTTCGGGGCGGTATCACGACGGCGTCGAGGCTGATGTAACATCGACGGAGCTGACGAGGCGTGGCACCTCGAGGATGGCAACATGGCGGTGGTGGTCGGTGTCGAGGCTGAGTAACATCAGCATCCTGCAGAAGGGACTGACAACACTTGGGGTGTTGTGTCGGCGTGACTGAGCTGATGAGGTGTGGCGTCTCGTGGATCGCAACACGGCAGCGATAGTCGGTGTCGAGGCTGTGTGACGCCAGCGGGCTGCAGGAAGGACGAACAACACTTGTGGTGTTGTGTTGGAATGCTACAGAGGTGGTGAGCTGTGAAGAACAACAATGACAGTGTTGTGTCGAGGAGGGCAGTAACTGGCTACTTGAAGAGACTATCAACCTGGTGATTCCAGAGAAGGAGTGCTTCAAGAGTTTGCCATTAGTCCTGCTCGGAGGATGGGCTAAGCTTGTGCAGAGAGGTTGGTGAGGACATCTTGGTGATGTCAGGAACACGTCTTGGTGATGTTGGAGTCTACTGCGAGGCTACAGGCCCATACCTTCGGAGCAGTACTGGGTGAGACAAGAAGGCTTCTGCTGCAGGTCGACAGGTGAAGGAGGTGGTGCGCGACAGGAGTCGAACCGAAGACCTCAGAGTGAAGACAGTGGTGAACTCTGGGTTTTACACTGTACATGGTGAGCCATCCTCCCTTAGGACTGTTAAGGTTGTACACTGTCAGTATTTGAGAAACTGTTGACTGGATATATGACTAAATTTTATCGAGACTTGTAGTCTTTGATCAATGGTAAATATTCTTGTGCTTTAATTGTCGAAGTTAATTAACGTTCTGTGGCACAGTACTAATTGTGTGCATAACTAATTGTGTTGTGAGAGTTATAGTTCATTACTGTTTTGTGTATTTCGTAGCTTTATGAGCTATTAAATCCAGTACTTAATTTAAATCTTTTATTTCTAATTATAAGACCTCTATCCCAAAAGAACTCATGGGAATTGCCCACATGAAAAATTTTTGTCTCAAACTTGTAACAGTATAAAGTTTGTGGTGTGGGAGGGGTGGTGTTACGGGTTCGTATCGAGTGCAAGACTTTGCGATGGGAATTACTATGACATCATACAAGTATACTATGACATCATACAAGCATATTGTGCGCACTCTTTACACTGAGCTAAAACAATTTATAGTTCACTGTTATTGAGTACGCTTGCTGTTAAATGCCTTCATCACATATTTTATCTAGAGTTACTGTTTACATTACATAATTTCATGTGGGCAAAGCCACAGCCGGGCAGTTATTTTATAGAGAAATAAAGATGAATTAAAAACAAAGATGTTCTACAGTTAAATTACGCTCAGCGAAGTGGACTGGATAAAGCTGTTTGTATTTGTTGTTTTAAAGATATACAGAGATTATATTAACTGTCAATTAATACATAATTTAAAGTTAGTTACTCTTTTCTATAGTATGCACGAGTGAAACAGCAAAGGGACAGCTAGTGTACTTATATAGAATGAAAAGGAACGGAAAAAAAAAAATAGGTATAAAGCCCAGGTCTCCCCCTCCCTACTCCCCACACGCATGCATTTTCATCATAGAAAATGGCATTTTCATGTGAACTTCTCATAGCTTTACAATTTTATGTCTGCAGTGACTGCCCTTTTTGTACATTTCTAACATTATCAAACTTTCCAGCAACATGACTTTATACATTCAAGTTTAAATAACCATTTCTGTAAAAAAATTTAGGATGAGCATTCACTCTCTCGTTTTCTCCTTTTTCTGTTCGTAAACGGGTCACCCTGACATCAGACCAGAAAACTTACTGAAAAATTACAGTCAAAATAAATTATGGTCTAAGTGTGGTCCTGCAAGTCACTTTTACATGCAGTGTTGTTGCTGTAGCAATAACACAACTTACAGCTTGCCCTTCCATTTTGTAACAATAATTATGCAACTTACCTTAGTGATAGCGACTTATTATTTTGTGTAGTTTATTAAGGTTGGGAAAACATAATTTTATGCAATGTTAACTGTTACAGTTGCTACCTGCTATTCTAAAGTAAATTATAAAATTATGTTTATTATTATTATTGTTATTTTTACCATTAAATTATATTTATTTTTATTTATTATTACATTAATTTATATCTGTGTCTAATTTTTCCTTGAAGTAACAAAAATAATTGTATTAACATATAAAATATTGGAATGTTGACAGTGTGTTTAGGTTATTCCTTCAGTAATTTGTAGTTGCCAATTTATTATCAGTTGCCTATTCTTCATAAACTAGCATACAGCAAAGACTACTGAAATCCACGATCAAATTAGGAAGGTGTATTAATTAGGCAAAAGGGAGAATATAAGATGGCAGTGGTCTGCAGACTTAAATTTTTTTTATATAATTCCCTAGCAATGTTTGTCCATAAAAATTAATAGGTAATTTAATTTATTTGTGGCATGGGAAAAAAATACTCAACATAGCGTCAAAGTCATACTTATAGTCAGCATTAGAAAGCTCTGTCAACAGTCATTTGTCTGGCAGCTTGTTTGTCCACCTTCCCCATTCTATATACATCTTTTGAATGATTGCCAGCTGAAAGCGCTTTCACTTTCATTTAGCGTGAAAATATGGCAACATAGCACAATTTTTCTACCTGTAGATAGTACTCAGAGTGAGTATAGAATGTACTCTACCATTTACGATTGTATTTTGTTGATATTTTCAACAACGTTATTGTCATTTGTATTTCACTGTTTGCCGTAACTTCCATAAATAAACATCAACCATGTTAATCTGGGGATTTAAGTTTGGGTTAGGTATGTTAGCAATTTTTTTCAAGTCAAAGTTGGTCAAAGTAGTATTTGTGAAAAATTTTTCAGCAGGCATAATATTGTGTATATGCATGGAAAACAAATAAAGTTTTTACAAAAATTAAAAAACAATGTTTCATAGTATTCAATAAAGACGTACATAAATTTAAAATAAAAGAACCAACTTAAAAAACAGAACATTTTTGATAATAATGTTTTTACTGCTAACATAATTCCATAAGAAAATAATGTAGACATAAATATTGTAAAAATGTTAGATTCAGACTTGTATACAAAAAATGTTTTCGTTAACATGTGTTTATTGTTTATAGTAATTTTCACATAGTAATGTTATTGTTTATACACAAAATTTTCTCTGCTTTTCAAACCAAGGGTACTAAAATTATAAATATATAGGCCTCCACTAGAAGCGCAGTTACAATTTTTCCCACCTTGTTGCAAATGCTTAATTGTATATGCTTACACTTCAAATGGATCGGGTATAAGTAAAAGTAGCTTCCAGCTGTTTATAATAAAAAAAAAGTGATTCTTTAACTTGTTCCTGTTAATTACGTTTTTCAAAATGTTGTAGACACACTTCACGTCCGCAGCCATTGTTATACAATTGCAATGAAATCAGTTGAACAGGCCTTCGAATCATCATCTGAGCACATTTACCTTAAAGAGGATGGCTCTCCACTTTCAGGCAATCAAACAACCACTGCAAAAGGTTTACAGTTCATGTTTTGGCTGGAAGAGTCTTTCAGTGAATAGGTAACAACCAAAAGCAGTTTATAGATACGGCCCTTAGTATTGTTCGTAAAACCACAGCTTGTCACTATTTAATAAGTATTTTAATTTTAGCAGCAGGGACAAAATGAGAAATTTAGTACTTAAGAATCGACATCTTCAGCAACACATTTTCTACTTTAAATTTACTTTATGACTTGATTAATTAGCACTATCAAAATTTATAATAGCTTTCTTAGGCATGCATTCCTTTCATCTTTAACTTTTTTTGATAATCACTGTGTTATTTAAAACAATTTTTATTTTGCAGTTGTGATTTGAAAATAGTACAAAAAATTTTATTGTACTATACGCATGCAAATCAGTTACATTGCATTTTATGGAGATGTTGGCTAGTTCAAATTAATACACTGCCGGTCATACTTTCGAAGCTCTGTGTACACATGAGTCTTAATTCTGTAGCAAAATTTCTGTGTTATGTACACACTATCATTGTTTACAAATAAGTTTCAGTTCACAGGAAAGAAAATTATACTTGTGATGTAGATTGTTATATTCCATTTAGTGTAACTGTAGAATTCCCTAAAACTATTTCACACGTGTGTAATTGTCAAATAAGTGAAACGATCTTGTATAACTTAGGTTTTAAAAAAATGTGATGGTTGTGCATTCATTACGAAATAAGAATTTTATTTCTATTCAAAGTATATTGCAACCCTATTTGCATACTTTGCATGTGTTGTTTCTGGAACTGTGAATTGTGCATGTGCGTGAACATACACTACAATAAAAAATAATACTGGTTCTATTTGTCAAATAAGTACAGAATTCTGGTTGAAACAAGAGCAGTACCTGCTAACACTGTCACAGTGCTACTTGTACTGAATTAGCATTGGTATTTAGAAGCAACATTCCCTAAAATGCTTACTGTATGTAGTAGCCTGTGGTGGACAATGTGTACAACATGGCAACACTTCATCAGCTGCTTTTCTTCTGTGCATGCACAAATAAGAGATGTGGGATAGCTGAGTCTCATGTGAGCCTCTGAACACATCACTATGCATAAATTAAGTACATCCTCCCTGCACAAACTGTTTAAGCAAATTAACCACTACTGCAAGTGTTTGGGTATTTTTACAGCCAAGCAGAGCAATATTGTAACTGATTTTGAGATCATTAGTCAAAATATGTAAATATTAAAAAAAAAAAAAAAAAAAAAATGGAATGAGGAAATTAGTAGTGTTAATCTAGGCCTTAAAGAAAGAAGGCCTTCTTTTTATACAATCTTTGCTAAGCTATTAGATAGACATTTCACTGAACCAGTGTTTCTCATACAGTTATCTTGCTTGACTACCAATGTTACAACTCATGTTGGAAGTTGAAAATGTACATACTAACCTAGTTATAAACAGAGTTTGAACATGGGGATTTTAAATTTACTACTCTGACTAGAAAAACATAATTCCTGAATTTATACATACAAAATTTAAAGTACTTGCCAAGGAAAATGGTTTCCGATACTTGAGAGCTGACTAGGACGTTCGCCTGCACTCTCACAAATGCACGAGTACAACACAAATATATACTCACTCACTTTATCTACTTCCCACTAAATAAACCCAACAACTGACGTCTGCAGGTATAGTAAGTGTCTAACTCACTTGTTACTGGTTTCCTCCTTGGCTACCACACTGTCCAAGAAGCGGAGAATCTCCTCCCTGTTGTTCATGGCTGCCAGTTCTGTTGGTGTGTGGAAATCTATGTCCATTGCCCAAAGATTAGCTCCAAAGTTGGCCAAGAATGTGACACAGTTCATATGACCTCTTGCTGCGGCAAAGTGCAGTGCTGTATTTCCAAAGTTGTCTGCTTTGTCCACATCACCCCTGAGGAAAACATTGATATAGAATAATCACAAACACTACATAAATGTGGTAACAAAAATAGCTCACAGTATGATCACATTGTTACGAGAGTAATATAGCAATGAACGCAGCCGAGGGCAGTGCAAGCTGAGTGAGGTTGTTTTAATAACATCTCGGGCCCCGACTATAAAGGGCTTGCGAAAAGGCTGCGTGAGGCAGAGCCGCCGCAAGGAGACACGAGGTGCTGGACGTCGATGCAGGGCGTCGCAGACATCAAGCCAGAGGGCCGTCAACCACGTCAAGGGGCAGTCAGCTCCGGTGTCCAGGAGGGCACAGCCAGGGCAGCGGTCCGTCCCCGGAATCGAAGCGCGGACCAGCCGCGAGAGACGTGAGTTCCCAGTTAAATTGTGTTTGGGCTAAGAATGTGGATTGTGCCAATAAGGGCAAAACAGATACCAAGGTGTAGAGTTCAGTAAATAAATGGGATTAGATAAATATTGGCTTCAATAGTTCTTCTACAACTTAGACTATCCCTCACTATTATTCGCTCTAATTGTGTAATTAAATGTTTGAGTCGTCACTGAGCTATTATTATAAAGTTTGTACACTTCATCCTAGAGGACATCAGGTAAAGTTTGCAACAACATGTAATATAGAGAGCACTGTAAATTAAGATAACAGCTCCTACATACAAAAATATTCTTTATAAAAGTAAGGATTACGACTTTTCTGCATCTTTCTGACAGAAAGACTGTTTACTGCCACAAACAGAGAGTGTGCATAAAAATGTCTTAAATCAGTTGTTTTCATTTAAAATTAAGCAACACTAAAACAGTTCTAGTAATCGTTGTTTATTGACAAAGGACACGTACAGATTATATTTAAACAATTTTCCTTAACTGTATCCTCTTTTTCAAACGCCCCATCTCCACCATAAAAGCTACATTAAATACAGCCTTCCAGCAAAGTGAAATCCATCTGACCTGAACAGACTGAGTTATTGTTCAATTCTCAGCGGCTTAGGTCAGCCCATGTTACTTATTATTCTATGGTTGGATGGATCCTTGGCGATTACCATGCCATTACAATTTCTTCACACTGATATTCATGCTTTATCCCCAGTCTGAGCATCAAATTCCAGACGGGGTCGATCCCAGATTTTCGCATATGAGAACAGTGCCAGACGATGCTGCTGGTCGGTGGATTTTCTCAGAGAGCTCCCTTTTCCCCAGCCCCTTCAGTCAACCTCTGCACCATACATCATGAAACCCCTTACCAGCACTAAAGACCTAGATGGTAAGGGCTGACCAAAATCTCTTCACCGAGTGTTCAGGAGACCATTGCCCTCATCTCATAATCTTGAGATGACATGATTGCCCATGGCGTTTAGACATGTAGGTATATTGTATTATATACTGCATTACTATTTATTGTTTAGTCATATTGTGGTGCAATACTTTTATACGCCAGGCATAAAGGTGCCTGGGATGTTTTCCTACGTATACACGTCAACCAAATGCAGCGGTTTCTTCGTTTACGAGAGGATTATCTGGGACCCGACAGTAGGAAGGAAGCTTCTCATGTCAACAGATCTCTTGTCGAACAGGATTGGCCCCTCTGAAAATGCACCCTGACCCTGTGCTGCAGTTCGTGAATTTAACTCCCAAGTCATTTCCAGCTCATTTTTGATAAGGAATTACTTCCAAAGATTTGTACCATACTGTAAGTTAAGAAACATTCTGTGTACGCTCAATAGGAGTTATGATCAGCATGTACTTGTACCGTACAACGAATTTGTTTTATTTAATAGTTACTCAAATACCTGAAAAGTAATTTCACTGATTATTAAAATTCACCACCTAAGAAGGCGAAAAGAGTTTTCAATTGTTCGTCGATATTTCTTGAACCCAGCGGACTATTGTCATGTTTTTCACGTTCAAGAGACACTCAATAAGTAGTCTGAAACGTGATTAAATATTTTTTTTCGAAATTCAATCACTTAGGAGGTGGAAAGACCTGGAATGTGTTTTAGATAAATCCTCAATATATGTTTATCGAACCCATCGAGATGTACAGTTTATTTTTTCTTTAGGATGATTATTAGGTAAATGGCTGCTTAAGGTTTTCAGATTTTCCAAAATTCGAACACTCAGTACTGTACAGGGGCAATATATGTTTTTTAGTGAATGATTGATTTTGCTTCGACTGAAAGGGCTATCGTGATTTGCACTTCACTTGGATACATGTACAAATATTTAAGATGTGAAATTACGATTTTTTCAGTTCTGACAAAGGCAAGTACGACCAGCCAGCGGAAATAAATTATACAGGAATTTCATTCTACAGTTCTATCACAGAATAAATAAGTAGTAACCACAGTCGTAGAAGAACAGGTCTGGACACTCGCCTATCTACCAATGTATTTTGCTTGACCCCCTTGTTGTTTGGCTGTAGTTTGTCAAGTTACCAAGAATGTTGTACTTCTTGGCGCTGTAATCCGGGCGGTCGGACTCGTACTCCGTCCACTTTTTTTCATTGTTAAATTTATAAAGTAAATAAAGATTGCTGGAGCCATGATTTAAAATAATGAGTGAAAGAAGTATTTCATAAATTGATAAAAAATATGTTTTGATAAATTGTATATCTCAGCGAAAAGGAAGTGGGCGGAGTTAGTCCGACCGCCCTAATCGAAGCACCAATAAAACACAATATTCTCGGTAACTTGGTGAACTACAGCCAAACAACAAGGGGGTCAAGTTTCCAGGCGAGTGCCCAGACCTGTTCTTCTATGGCCGTGGTAGTAACAGAAGCGACAAGATGTGATTTTATCGTAGGTACTCGTTTTCTCTTTGGATTGCTATGGCGCCGTAGTTCGCAGAAGTTAAGTTAATTTGAAGTTTAATAGGCTTCATTTTATTATCTGTAAGGAAATTGATATATAAGTAATGCCATATTTCCAATTTCTAAACATTTAAATGAGATACTAACAAATTACAGTATTTCATGAAATATAAGCTGTTTAAACCAATGATTCCATATGGCTTTGTTTACATTCCTGTGCGTCCTGAGAGCTGGTAGGTACGATAACAACAGTGAATAAGCTTTTATTGTTGCTTGTATTACTACTTATTTATTCAGTTGTTCTATCGAGATGTGGTGTTGTACAACCTCTATGACTGTAGTAAATTAATATTTTATTTTTTAAATTGTTTTTCGTGAATAATTTCGACGTAATGTAGCACAGTTGTTTGTAGCTCCTGTCTATTGTTCAAGTCTGTGCAAATGTGCAATTCTGACACACAAGAACTGCAAGGCAGATGAAATTAGTGTAATTTGGATGAAGTCATTCGAAAGTGGTAAAAATGAATTATGCAATCCACTATGTACTGAAGTTCCTCGACAGCATCAGCCTACATATACCATCTCGCTAACCTCAAGATTGGGAGGTACCAAATAAATTTATATTTCTGCGAAATATTAACAGCCAAAACTCCCTAATAGCACTTAACATCAAGTGAAGGTTTTGAAAACAAATATGTTGTAGAGGGCACCATCACCAATGGTTGCAGCTCGAATGAAACCAGTCTTCATACCACGTAAACAATGTATTTCATTTGATTACCGTCTTACATTTAAGAGTCTGTAATTACCCTACAGTGTCAACTATGCTGCAACTGTAAATAAGACCCAGGCTGTGCAGAGCTCCCGCAATATAAGTTTATCCAAAACTTACATGAGTTTGAGTTATGCCTGTTTACGAAAAGCATTCAAAGAACATTACACATCAGTGTATCCATTTTAGACTCTTCAGTACCTAATATTTTAAGCTTATTTTATAGCGTGCGTAAATAGTTGATTTTGCAGTCCTTTTTAGGTATTAAAATAGTGGTGCAAAAACTATTGTTGCATGCTGTGTTTCTGAGGGCGGGCTGGATGGGGCCCGTGTCGAAACACCTTGAGGGCTGGCCCATGACTCAAAGCCCGGGTGTCTCGTGGTGGGAATCCCGCCGAAACTACGTCATAGATACCTGTCCCAACTGCGCTTTAACCCTTCGAGGGCGGTCTACGTGGCTAAAATCATGTCAGAAACATTATGTAATGTCTATTTTAGACCCCTGAAATGCGGGGAAGACCCGACTGTCTTGCCTAGTATAAAAGCGCAGAATCGGCACATTTGAGGAGAGTTCGCTATTGGTCGTGCTAGGGGAAGGTGCTATGGTTGTGGATATAGACTGGTGAAGACATCTTGGTGACGTCAGAGTCTACTGTGTTGGACGAACCAAGAGGACTGCTGCGGCGGGCTGACAAGCGAAGAGGAGGTGCGCAACGGGAGTCGAACCGAAGACCTCAAGAGTGAAGACGGCGGTGCACTCGGGGTGCTGCGCAGCACACGGCGAGTAATCACCACGGCGGACTGTTAAGGTTGTACACTGTCACTACTTGAAAGACTGTTGATTGGATATATGACTGAATTTTATTGTGATTTGTTCTGTTTAATTAATTGATGGTAGACATTTTTTGTACTTTAATTGTCAAAGTTAATTAACGTGTCTGTGACACAGTAGTAATTGTATGCATAACTAATTGTGTTGTGAGAGTCATAGTTGATTACTGTTTTGTGTATTTCGTAGCTCTGTGAGCTATTAAATCCAGTACTGAATTTAACTCTTTTATTTCTAATTATAAAACCTCTATACCAAAAGAACTCATGGGAATTGCCCACATGTAAAGTTTATGTCTCAAACTTGTAACACTGGTGTCAGAAGTGGAATAGAGGCATTAAGTAAATTGAATAATTAACCCTGCAAATTAAATAATTGCACACAATTGCTACCTAATTAAATTGAACCATTTTATAAATTTTATTTTAAATTTTTAATTGTAAATGTGAATGATTATAAGAAGAATGTCAGCTGAAATAGAAGCCTAAAAGCTTTCATTGAAGGAATGAGTGGCCAATTAAGTGGCCAAATGAATTCAGTCAAAGACAGTGTAAACGAAAATGTAGATAAGAAAATTGATAGTGTAAATAAGCAAGTAGAGAATGTTAGTAATCTTGTAGACAGTGTAAATGAAAATGTAAATAAGCAGGTAGATAGTGTCAAAGAAATGGTGTACCAGGAAATAGAGGCTTTGAACGAGAAGGTAGGCAGTGTAAAGGAAGAGATAAACAATGTGAACCAGAAGGTGGACCATGTGAAAAATAGCATGCAGCAACAAATGGATGAGCTGAGGAAGGAGTATCACGAACTTCTCCGTGGTAAAGAAGGTGGCCATTTTGTTACCGGAGAAGACAAGATCATTGCTGAATCAATACCTGAAGGCGGCGAAGAGAAGACCACGAAGTTTGAACCAGGCTATAGTGTGGTTCACAACCAGGCAGAAAATGGGCTGCAACATGTTGGTGTTAGTGCGCCTGCATCGAACATTGGAAAAGGGATTTCTGTCAAGCCTGCTCCTTACGATGGTCAGACTCCATGGCGAGAGTACCAAAACCAGTTCGAGATTGTGGCGACCATAAATGGTTGGTCTGACCAGCAACGAGCCTACTATCTTGCAGCTGTGCTGAGAGGACCTGCCCTCAGTATACTCCAGTCGCTTCCAGAACAACAACGTCTGGCATACTCGACATTAGTTACTGCACTGGAGCTGCGCTTCGGCGACAAGTACTTGAGACATGCCCACCATGCCCAACTAAGGACCCGCACCCAGAGATCAGGGGAGCCACTACAAGAATTGTGGCAGGACATTGTGCGACTCGCCCATTTGTCGCTCGAGGGGTGTCCAGAACAAGCACGAGACATAATAGCAGTCGGCTTCTTCGTCGACGCCATTGCCGATGTAGATGTACGCCAAGCAGTGCGTCTGGCCGCCCCAAGGACTATGCAGGATGCCCTGGCCAGAGCACTGGAGGTTGACTCTGCAAGAGGACCATCAATTCGGCGTGCTGTGCGGGCGGTCGCAGTGGCAGGCGACGATAGAGATAGCCGCTTTGAGAACACCTTGAAGAGAATGGAAACCATGATACACAGAATCACATCGAATACACCCCGCCCTCGACAACAGGGACGACCAAGCTGTTGGGAATGTGGAGAGCCCGGACACCTAAGAGCCCAGTGTCCACGATGGCTACAGAAAACCAGTAACCAAGAGCAGGATGAAGCTGCTCAATCTGGACAGCCGTCGGGAAACATGTAAGCACCGGTCTTAAGGGGCGAAGGTCGGTGACTAAGAGAGATAAGACCCCAGATTTCTTTAAGTACGCTCAGTGAAACAAGATTTTAATGCACTCCTCGTGGAGGGAAGCCTGGGTGTTTCTTGCCATATGGTTGTAGACACTGGAGCAACCATTACTGTTGTCGAACCGGACATCTTGGGGCCTTCTCCCCATCAGTCACGGGGCCATAATTACAGACAAAGCTTTCTGACGACAGTGACAGGCGAGACCACACCAGTGAAGGGGAAGAAAAAGGTACAGTTGAAGTTGGGTGACCTCTGCATTGAGCACGAAGTGTACATAGCCGACATTGAAGACGAATGTTTATTGGGCCTGGATGTGTTGCGCAAGTTGGAGTGCTGTATAGATACTCGGTCAGGAGTACTAA